>OY720023.1:10135314-10193587 GCA_963082485.1 Eudonia mercurella | reverse complement strand
GTACTCAAATTACTCGAAATACTCAAAGTACTCGAAGTACTCGAAATACTCGAAATACTCATAATACTCGAAATACTCGAAATACTCGAAATACTTGAAATACTTGGAATTGAAATTGAAATTGAAATTAAAATTGAAATTGAAATTGAAATTGAAATTGAAATTGAAATTGAAATTGAAATTGAAATTGAAATTGAAATTAAAATTGAAATTGAAAATTTCTGAATTGACAGACAGACAGACAGACAGACAGTATTGAACTTGTACACGTTGGACGAAATAAATGCCTTTTAGTCGAAAAACCTGTTGGACGAAATGCTTTGTTGTACAAAATGTATATTGGACCAAATACGTGTATCGTATTAAGATATTTTAAATATAGGTACCTGGAAACGAAATCTTCACATGTTTTTAAAATGATTTTAAAAACATTGTAACGGTGGTCACTTCGAACACCTACTATGATAAATTAAAGTATGTCAAAACAATGCATTTTATTCATTTTAGACATCATGTTTCTTAGAGACATTTACAGCTTAAGACCTACACAATCGATATTTAAATAGAAAAAGTGTAAGTTTATTTTTTCAAAACAACCGGGTTTGATTCCCGAGCTGGGTACAGTTTTTTTTCAAATGTATGAATGCAGTTTTTCTTTTTATCAAAATCGGTGACATGGTTCCTAAGAACAAATCTTCGTATGTCTTATAGTTTCAGACATTCCCATACTGACCGATTTGAATGAGCCACCCTGTATATTATTATTTCACAAATAAATAATCACAACGAAAAATAATAAATGTGTCACGTGATATCTATTACAAAGCCAAAACACAAAAACACAAAAACGCAAAATTAACTAAGCTGTCTGTGCAAGGTAAAATTTTACTAGAAACATCTATCTATCTATCATCTATATATCTATCATTACTATCTATCATCTATCTATGTACGTATCTTCTATCTGTTGCAATAACAAGCGTAAACCCATGGTATGGCTTGCAAAGACGACGGACCCCGCTCCGTTTCACAAAGATTAAAATTCAAAGCTTGTAGAAATGTAATTACTTCTTCATCTGGTCAGAGTTCCGACGACTTTTATTCGTAGTAATTAAGTTTTATGCCTCCTTTACATCTCGAGATGGGTGTCGAATCGATTCCGAGGGTAAATCGAGTGATTAAGAGCACCGCAACTTTTGATATTGTTCGCTTGCGGATACTTTTTCGTATTTTCTTACATTAAACAAATGACAGTTGACTAAATCTCCTAAGTAGCTACCTATCTAAGTGAAACTTTTCTTTGAAACTTTATTTGGGTTCTATACGCTAACGGATCGCTATATAAGCTAACGGACCTATTTGTTAACGCTTCCAGGCAGTGATTACATAGCACTGGAGGAGCCTGATGGATCAGTGGTTAACGCGCCCTGTCTGTGATTGCTGAGGTTAAGCCACTTTTGCAAATGCCGGTCATCGAATAGGTGACCAAAAACATTATCCTTCGTGCTTCGGAAGGCACGTAAAGCCGTTGTACCCAACTGCATTAGCAGTCACAACCACCAATCTGCACTGGGCCCGCGTGTTGGTTTATGGCTCATTGTCCCTATACATCAGGGGTTCCCAACCTTTTTTTGTCTACTGCCCACTTTAAGAATAAATTATTTTTTAACGCCCTCCTTTTTAAACATACTTAAAAACCGCTAAGTAAGTACTTTTCGTATTAGTACGTATTAGTAACACAAAGCTGATGAAATAATCTATCATTCAAAGAGCTGCTACGGATTTTATTGACTGCTTTGATGACATATTGCAGTGATTGAAATAGTCGTTCACTTAAGTTTCTAGCAACCAAATGTTGTCTATGAATAACGCAATGTATAGCAAGGACATCTGGAATTTTATTCTTTAAGTACGCTATGAAGCCTTTATGGCGCCCTGTCATAGCCGGAGCGCCATCCGTAGCAACTGATATAATATTTTTCAAAGGAATCTCTTTCTCTTCACAAAACTTTTCCAATGTATTGAATATGGTTTCGCCTTTTGTATCTGTCTCCAAATTTCTGGCAAACAATAGTTCTTCACGTATTTTCTCATCTTTAATAAACCTCACGTAAGATAGCAACAACGCTTCATTAGTTGGTAAAGTGGACTCATCGAGCTGAATTGAGAATTGACTAGTCCTCAGATGATTGCACAATGATTCTTCAATGTTTTCAGCCATTTCATCAATTCGTCTTTGCACAGAATTATTACTCAAAGGACCCCAAAGCCCTACACAACGCCCCCTTTTTTTCTGGGTCTCTTACCGCCCCCCTTTAGGCCTGCAGCGCCCACAAGGGGGCGTTATCGCCCACGTTGGGAAAGACTGCTATACATCCATAGGGAAGGCTCGTGCCCCGATAGTGGGGATATAAAATGACAATCGGGTAATCACAAAGCGACAACATTAAACCTTATTCACTCTTGATAAGATCAATAATCAATGAAAGTTAGAACCTTAGCCTGGCCAAGGGCTAACTTTCGCAATACCGGGACCTCGGATAATCGCAGGAAATACAACAAGATTTCAAATAGCTTAACTACTAATGGCTGTGATTTTATAAAACTGCACGTCTAACAAACGTTGATTGCGAAGTTTCGTGCCAGCAGCCTTAAGACCGTATAAACCTAGATAATAGCAAGCGCTCAGTCCCGGTTCCTGAAACCTGTTCGGCGCGAAACAAACATAACTTAACGCGTGATGTTGGTACTTATCTCGTTGTTTACTTTTCCTTAGCTATCGTTCGCGTTTTATTTACTTAGACGCTTTACCATAACTTCGAAGACAAACAGATTTCAGCGCGCGAACATCTGATAACTTTTCTTAGAACCTATTGACGGTATGTTTGTTCAATGATTGTTTACAACGCGATTGCCAGAATTGATGACGCTCACGGCTCAACTTCAATTAGTGATTGCTGTAGGCATAACAGAATTGGGCAGATCAGTAAATGTGCTAGTGTTACGGTTAATGCGATCCGATAACATCTGAATGGATTTGCACCATGGCCAAATGCACATTACTGGCGCAGTATACAACAATACACAATATTTGTTGTGTGCATTGTTAATATCTATGAGATTTAATCGCATAGTTATAAAATTTTAGTAGGTATTCCTATGTGATTAATGCAAAATTACTTAATCAAAAGCTTCACTTAATTAGGTAAGTAGGTATGTGTGTTGTGGATTGTGTTAGATAAAGCAAATAGGTTTTAAGTAAAATACGAAACTTAGTACAAAAGTGAATATATATTTTGAAATAAAACCAACAATAAAAACACGTCTGATATCAAAAACAGAAAAACTTTCACTTTCAGAAACACTATTTAATGTGAAATATACCTAACAGTCTTGTATGTTTTAAGCAGCGACCTTAGACTTTGCTACGCAATTGCAATGATTAGATCACATTGCGTTTTATCTCAATGCGGTCATTGGACATTTTACAGTGAACGGAGTACAAAAGCGTTTGGATCATTAAATCACTCGATATCGATACTTGATAGTGTAACTTATTCAAGAAATCGCTACCAATTTAAATGTCCAAAAACAATTAGCTAAGAACGCTCTTTGTTCTAGTAATTGGAGGTATTTAAGTAAGCGTACATTAGCGAGTTAGCAATCTTAATGTTACTTCGTATAATAGTAACAATGTGGCATTACACAGATAGCTCCAATCAGATACACGTCCGTTCAATCGTACGTAAATTCCTATGTTGAGATTAATTGCGGTTGGAAGACCGCTTGGCGGCGCGCGCGCAGGTGCGCGTTGCATCAGACCTCATCGCATTCCATAGGGCGACTAGCCAAGAAATTTTAAATATCCGTTATGATGTTAGAATTGGAACGTTGAGAATGGACCGCACCTGTACTTGTAGACATAACACTTACTACATGCAGGCTATAGCTGCTTTACAAAATGTTTACTAACTAATTAATACTAGTTTCGACAATAAGTGTTTAGTAAACTAGTCCTGTAACAACTTGTCAAACGGCTTCATGGCGTTCGATGATACCTTTTTGATCTCTACATTAGAGTTAACTGGTCTAGCAAACTGGTAATCGCAATCTAGTATTAAGTACAATTGCAACATCGCATCGCAAGTAAGAATCCCAAATAGGATCTTTTTTCTATTTTTAAATTGCTCTGAGAGTTGGCAAAATTTCTTAATGTCTATTTTGATTTAGACTTTATGGAAAAGATATTTCATTATTCATATATACATATTTCAAAAAGTTTCTAAGTATTTGCAACTTTATCTGTAGTGTAGTTATTAGGTATACATATCGGCCCCAGAACAAAGAATTTCCAATTGGGTTCTAATGGGGAAAGAATTGTAACAAAGCCTAGTTGGTTGGTAGGTGGTTGATTTGGCTTGCTAGAAAGTATCATGGGCGAATACTAGATAGAATTAAGAGTATTAGTCCATGCTAGTAGCTACTAACATCTCATAATTAAGATGCCCGGTTCCTCAGTGGTTGAGGATACCGCAGTGCGCTTTCATGTTAAACATAATTATCGCTTACCGTCCGATGAGATGAAAGCTAAGTGTGCATCAAAAAAAGTGATCTTTGTCTAGTTTAATAACTGAGCTAGTCAGCTACGCGTACAATTTCGGGACGTGACTTAATGCATGAGCCTAGATTTCATCATAGCTTTATGACATCAGGTCTTTGTCTCAGTTATATAGGCTCGAGATAGACCACAGATAGCGCACTGCGGCAGTGCAATTATTCACATCAGCTGTTCAAGCGATTCCGATGCGTATAACAGAGTAGAAGGAGTTCAATTTGCATAGTCACGTTTTAAGAAATGTGGCACAAATACAATCGTTATGAACATTTGCATAGTGTTTCTGGCTATTAAGATAAAAAATGGGATAATAAACTTATTAGTTAGCTGTTTAGTGTTTTGTTTAACCGATAACGGCTGTTTTTTCTTTAACAAACGGCAATCTAGGTTTAAGTAGAGCATTATAATAAATAATAATCCTTGATGAGCAAGTAAGTAGTTATACTTTTTATTTTGGCGATATAAATCTTCAGCCTATAAACGTTTCACTACTGTTCTCAAGCCTTTTTAACAGGTAACGGCTCACGACTTCTGTGTTTAATAAATATTGAGAAACATGAAATCGAAAACCAGTTCTTCTACATCATCAGCTTAAAATCTTCCCAGAGCTGAGATTTAGTATTTCTCCGTGACCACTAACAAATATCGAGCCATATAAACCCATCACTCTTGCCTATACTATCGTGTTGGTACCTATAAGTTGAGTGAGGAGCTTGATGATGCTGTGGTTAACGCTCCCGGTCTGCGATTGCTGGAGTTAAGCAACTTTTGTAAAGTTCGGTCATCAGATGGGTGACCAAAAATATATCATCTCGAGTGCCTCCGTGCTTCGGAAGGCACATAAAGCCATTGGTCTCGGCTGAATAAGCAGTCGTTAACAACCACAATTCCGCACTGGATCCGATATGACTCCTTATGGCAGGCTCGTAAGCCCAGCAGTGGGGACATAAAATGAACTGGTGATGAATGTTAAGAACGACTCATAGATTAACAACCGGGACTAAAGCCTTCACGTGCTTTTTAAATGACTGTTCAATTTGCTTACCCATCCCAACACTCACCATTGCGAAAGTAGCTTAACATCCTGTATGTTTGTTATGTATGTAATATGTTCGCAACTCTAAAACTCTACCCGCTTCGCCAACTAGTTCCTCCAAAATTGATTTACATTAACCAATTATTTGTAACTTTGCAGATACAATGCCATTGTTCTGTAGTTCTGTAAGTGGGCTATTTATAAAGCGCTGGCTTAGTTTGTCAAACATCTAGCCTTGGGTTCGCAGACTGCGTGCCTCCAATACAAAACATTCGCTATATAAGCAGCCTTTATGTATGATGTTACAATATACCTATTAATGAGAAATAATGGATGTTTGTTTTTTTTTCTTTAACAAACGGCAATCTAGGTTTAATTAGAGCATTATAATAATTATAATCCTTGATGAGCAAGTAGTTACACTTTTTATTTTGGCGACATAAATCTTCAGCCTATAAACGTTTCACTACTGTTCTCAAGCCTTTTTACATGAACGAAAAAACATGGGGAGTTCGGGGCATAACCCACCTAGATATACCAATGCGAGTTGGTGGGTTTAAACGACTGTTATACTACGAGAACAACCGGGACTAATGGCTTAAAGTGCCTTTAAAAGAACGGAACACTGCGACAAACCGTATGCGAAGGCGACCCAGGCAAAGCCGCGGCCGTAAGGCAGTGTATAAATATAACTAAATGAGTGCCTATACATTTATACATAAATAACAATATGATGAATTGCGGGGCGTCGGTAATCATAATCAATGATTGTTTTTGTACGTAATACGTTCTTACCGAACAGCCAGCCCACACAGAAACGAGTTATTTTTTACGAGCGAGATGACTCGTGTCTTCGTGTAACCTTTAGTTTGTCCTTATAACCTAACCTATTCACTAAATTAACACGATTGAGTCATTAAGTGTGTTATTCAACTAAGATTAATAGTTTGACTTAATTGTCGGAGGCGATTAAAAGAAAATGGACATGCAAATATGTAAATTTTATTAAGAAACAATTTTGTAATGTTTTTTGCTAGAAGGTGTTTCCTAATGTCGCGAATTCGTGGCGGACTCGTTATTTTTTTGTTTTGGCCAAAAAAGTTGGTGCATTAAGAAATGGTCTCGCTTTATCCGACGCGAATTGATCTCAAAGTGAAGTTAAACCAACACCTGAAGGCTGGGCCTGACACTAATCGATTGCCAATACCGAGTTATGATTTTGTTGCACCGTGAAACTGTCCACTTTACGCTCATTTTGTGTTATGCGGCAATTTGTTTTCTTGGAAGGTAGGCCATGGGAAACTTTGTCGTCTACAATACACTGCTAAGTGCTAGTACACTATAGTAGAGTAGTAACTGACACGATTACATTAAAACTAATTTGTATTCGTCAATTTCGTAGCATTGAAAACTGAAAAGGTATTAAGAATACTCACGAAATGTTTTATTTATAAACTTTTCGAAGCAGGCGATGAATATTAAATTGGCACGTAAACCAATTTCAAGAGCTGTCTTAGAATTTAGTAAAGCACCTGCCTTATCTATTCAAAATTACATTTCACTTCACGTACAATATTTTGTACTAATAAGGCACTTCAGGTAACTTATAGGTTTAGATAAATTTAGATTAGCACAGTACCTACCGAGAATACTTATCTAACTGCTACTCTAAATAAACGAAGCCATTTAGTGTTCAAAGTTTGTAGCAAATTATAGCAAATGACCACCTATGTGGTGCGTCGCTTAATCGCTCGAGCAAATATCGAGCTGAAGTACGTACAGAGAGAAGCGCCAAAAGTATAGCGATAGTCATTTCTATTTGGCTGTATTAGGGTTGAGAATCGTTTGAAAGGGCTACTTCTAATAAGGTGCTGGCAGAAGCAGTTTGTTATCCCATGGTAAATGCCTCTTAAGTCAGTATAAACAGATTGTGTTGCGTTTGCGGTTCAGTTACAGTTACGAACGTATTGGACGCCAATAGTTGAACAGTAAACGGCGAGCACGTCTGACCTACCTACCTACCTCTGAGTGCGTGTGCCTATACAAGCGGACTGGATGCCCATACTCGTCAACATTGAGAAACAAAACAAAAAGAATATTATTCACATAAAAGCATAATTTGTGAAACAAACGAAAGCTCATTTTTACTTTATTGACTTTCGACTCAATGGAAAAGTAACAGGTCATGCCACCTATTCTGTTTCCACAACACCTCAAGGCTACAAAGACATCGTTAAATTTTTACTTAGTAAAGTGGGCCGACAGGGTCGAATATCCAAATGATTACATTTGCATTATTATATTGCTTTTTATTTCACCATCAACGAATAACCAATGCCATTTCAGGTGCGATGAAAAAATATTAAATTTCATGACAAAAACTTTTAGCCTTTATTAGTGTAGTTTATTATTCTTTATGCAGAATAAATTTAACACATTTTCCGAATTGTATTTTATTCGAAACAAAACTTGCGTCAAATGTATGTTCTTTTATGGGGGCACAGTAGTGCCCCCGCCAAGTCGAGCTAAATAGCGGCACAGCCTTTTCTTAAAACTGTTTAGGCCATTTTCGACCCTCTATAACTTCGTTGTGGATAAAACTAGAAGCCTGAATTTTCAGTAAGCGAGCAGGCATTGTATAAACACGGTATATTTAAAATTTCATTCAATTTGAACCAGAGTTTAATAATTATAACTAGTCAAAGTTTCTTAATTTTGTCACTCACTCACTGACTGACTGACTGATTGACTGACCGATCATCAAAATTCTAAGGCACTTCTAGCAGATATAGAAGCTTCAAATTTAAAATACAATTGCTGTTTAGTATATAAATCAAGGAAAAACAAAAATATTTTGAAATTTCGGTCCAGTTTTCTAGATATACCAACTGTATAAATAACTTTGTAATCCCATATAAATATTACAAAGTTACATTTGCAGTTAATGAATCAGTACTTGTTTATGTAAGTATAATATAATGGAATGATAGGTGTAGATAAATACCTAGATGGTACCAGAAAAGAAAAAAGTAGGACTATCTACAAATATAAATAAGATGCCATCAAAACAAACTTGTAAAAAAAACAAGTCTCGCAACTCAGTTCTTCTACCATAAAAAGTTGTGAGATCCATGTAATACCAAGTCGGTTAATTTATTCAGTCCCTACTTAAGGGACCTTCTGTCTTAAGTTATTACGTAATTAGCTAACCTAACAACATCTTAAAATGAATATATCAATATTAAAAATCTTTTATGTTTTAAATAAATAGATTGACTTGGCAATCGCACTAAACAATCTAATTTAATATAATACATATATTACTTGTGAGATACATTGTGTTTTCATGCGATGGCCAAGTTAATCTATTTGTTTAAGACATAAAAGATTTTTGTACAAGTTTATTTTTGATGGTTACAACCATCCATTACCGTATCAGTATCGCCATCGCAGGTTATGAAAATGTTTTTCTCTTTTCCAATTTTTATTTCAGTAAACATGGCTGGATAAAGACCGTTGTCAGTTGTTTTTTCAAAGTGTATCATCATCCTAAGTATTTTACAATATCTAGCTCCATAACAAATCCAGAACCAAAAGTAATCTGTTATCTGACCTAATACAAATAGTATATTGTTTACTTAAACAGAACTTTGATTGTAATTACGTTAGGATTAATATTAAAAGCTTGAATGTTCAAGGTCTGCTGAGGTTGATTATGGTGCTGGCTGCGTTCCACTTGATGATATGATTACACATTGTGAGATGAACAATTAAATAGCAGGATGTTCGTCATATCACATGCTTTGTTGTAAATTGAATCATGATGACATCATCATAACAAATTATTTAAATCCTACAATAAAGAGATGTTAGTTGACATCAGATGACTATTGTTTATACTATCTTTGTATACCTATATAATTCTTCTGTACGTGTCTCTAGCTCCTCCTAAGCGGCTGAACCGATTTGGATGAAATTTTGTGTGTATTAGTGATGTAACGAATATCAATTTTTAAGCATTCGCGAACGCGAATGCGGATGCGAATATTTGCCGCCGATATGCGAAGGCGAATATTCACTTTAAAAGTGAATATTTGGCGCCGTTTATTTGGCTGTATTTTGACAGCTAACTTGCTGCGCGAGTCAAAGTCAAAGTCAAAGTCAAATATTTTTTATTCAAATAAACTTTAGAAAAGTGCTTTTGAGTCGTCCAAACATTTTTTTACCTACTTACTACCCATTCAGGACGTCTATTTTTTAGCTGTGGAGAAGAATGGGCGCCAGAAGCTCCGCAGCTTTAATACCTATAAGTAACAACATCTACAAAAATTATATGCCGTTACCAAGATATACAAGTTTAAAATAAATTAAAAATATTTTAAATTAGAAATACTCGTACCTGTTAGAGTGATTGGAACATTTTAAACCCATGCTGTTTGCTGAAGCATTTTATAAAGCTTTCTTTAATTGTGATTTTAAATTTATTAATATCAAGTTTTTGAATTTTACAATTGGGACTTTATTGTAAAAACGTATATAGGCCTCTTCTCGTAAATATATTGTGATGCAACTGTTAATGTATGCATACTTTTAAATCTCTTCCTGAGAGAATTACCGGCTTTTAGGTTATAAATTGCTCGAATAGCCTAGTCAGTCAGTCAATAGCCTGTCGCACTTGTCATCTCGTTTGCATATTGCCCAGCTAATCCAAAAAAGATCATGATTGTACAGATTTTTTTGCCAAGTGCTATCACACCACGCTTTTGCAAGCAGCTACCACAGCATGATATCGGGGATTTTGCACTACGTCTCCGAGAGACGGCGCTTAGTAGTAGTTAATTATCAATTAACCGTTATAAAATAAAAAGATTAATATATCAATAGAGTTTTTGGAATAGTAAACACATTTATCTCCAAAACACAAATATAATACGTCTATAAATTTCGGAATTTAAAAGAAAATTTCACTCAATTTAAAATATTTCCCATGGAACTATAGGATTTAATATTTTTCAAATAGGTACTTTTCAATTCATTGAATTCATTCGCTTCGAGGTTATTTTTTTTATTAGACAACAGAAAGCAAAAATTACCAAGTTGAAACTCGAGGCATAAAATATTGGTATTAAATTAAGCCGTTTTTATTTAGAAAATAAAAGTAATTGTAAACACTAAATTAATTAACGGATAAATTAACTAACCTATGATATAGACAACAGCAAATCAGGTAATGTGAAATAATTTATTAAAATTACCTAATTAATTAGTTTAATTTTACTAAGGTGGCGGTGATGAAGCGAGGTCTTCCTGATGGTAAATGGTAAATTGTCGCAGGCAGCAGGCAGCTATTGACGTTAGCGGCACGCATTGGTAAAACCTGCGCGTCTTAGATGTCGTGTCGTAGAAGTCGTTACTTTTAATAAAGCTGTGCAGCTTCTTGCGCCCACTTTTCTCCACAGCTAAAAAATAGACGTCCTGAATAGGGTAGCATGTAAAAAAAACGTTTTGACGATTCAAAAGCACTTTTCTTAAGTTTATTTGAATAAAAAGCAATACAAGTAACTACTGCGTGGCGGTAGACTAGGTAGACTCATTCAGACGTTTTGTGAGAACTATCCTAACTAACAAACTTGTGGCATACAGGGTTCATAGCGTATAGAAATGTAACAGAAGGTTTACAACAATAGGTATTATCTATTTTAAAATATTAAATAAAAAGTCCTAGTGAAAACAATATTTCTTCTATTTTGATAAAGGTATTTGCTCCAACTAATAGGACATCCTGGAAGTTGATTCAGATACCCGGAAGATACTTTCTCTTAGTGGAATGTAAATAGCTGTGGTTGTTATGTCCCCAGCGTGTGTGCGTGTAATGATTAGGTAAATACAGGGAGATTGCTTTCGAAGTGGACGATTGTGGGCAATCTGCGTTTTACGGACAAATGGATGTGGGTGGTCATCATCACGATTTCTCGTTTCATTTATCTTTATGCAAACACTTAACTAAAATATTGTAGGTACTACAATAACGTAACTTAAAAGCGAAACCAAATTGAATGGAATATTGTAAAAAGTTACAGAATTCATCGAAATTCGTTTTTTTTTCTAAATTCTGAAGACGATGGAAAATGCTTTCTTTTACTTCGGGGTCAGCCAGGGGCGACTCCGGGCTATGCGAGATGAACAAGACAGAAACCTCTCTTTAAAAAAATATTTTAAAGAATTGTAACCCCTTGAGCGTCGATCGACCACCAGGTGGCCGATAAAAATTAAAATTCTATTGTGTCTGGTATTCGCGCGCTCGAGCTCTTAAAGAACATTAAACTCAATTTCATTAATGTATGCATGCATTACATTGTTAAAAGATCGGCAAGAATACTTTGAAACTCACTAACATCAAGCATATTCCACTCAATTAAAGATCCCAATTGCCGTCTCTCAGATATAAGATCAAAATCTGTTGTCAATGCAACAATGGATTCAAAAGTTAGTCGTAGCTTGTGCAACTTAAGTGACATACCTAATAATATTTATTTACAGTACAGCTGTGAGCTATTTATTTATCCATATTTTGTCCGTGGCTGGGCTTGGCCCGACAGAACATTTAGCTTGAGTAAGAATAGATGAATGTGTACTACCTTATCAATTTACTTAATTGATAGATGAATAAACGTCAATTCAAGTCTGCATTAGAAGTAACCAGTGGCCGCCATTACTCTGGATAGTTATTGTAATCCGATCGACTGATTTACCCATATTAGAATTCTTATTGCAGGGATGGGTTTATTGAATGGTTGGCGATTCCCTCACTATGATAACAAAAGGTCGGCCCACTAGATTGTATCATACCATAACCGTGTTAGGAACGATCAGGCATGGAAAGTAAGACTACACCGACTACTATCCCCTCTACAACGTATGAACAGCATATCACACCCGTGCATAATGTATCGCCACCAGAAAATATTCTCGCCAACAATTGTTGACTTATATGCGACGGTGTTGGTCGGTGAGTGACTAGTCGGTCTAGAGGGCATAGTCTTATACTTTTCAATACAAAAGATTTTTTTTGACACGTTCCTAGCACAGTGTATGGTATGATACGGTCAAGTTGACAAATACCTTAACGAGTGCCCACGTGTAATAGGCACCGGTGACTATTTTAACATTAAAAATATTATAACGCTATCTAGTTAGTATATTAAGTATTTATTATTATTTATTGCTGTGTTTGTTATACTATAATCCAATAATCCATCTAAAGGATGTCTGAATGAGATAACTCTTAGTGATAAGACCGCCCTTTGTACGTGTATTTTTATGTAGTTTTTTTGACAGATATATTATTTTGGGTGTACAATAAAGTTTATTTACTTATCTTATCTTAGTACTTCATCACTCTCATCACCATCACATATCGGCCCGTATCAGTCCCTCTGGACAAGGACATAGGCATTGCCTAGTCATGCCACTGAGCTCGATCTCCGGCTCCTCTCGTCCAACTACTGCTAGCCTCCTTGTGTATGTTGTCGCTCCACCTTGTCAGGGGATTTCTTATTATTTGACTGAGGGAGGATTACCAAGTTGAAGTGGAAGTGAGCTGGTCATATTAGCAACAGGACACAACTGCTGGAAAGGACTTGTTTTGGAGTAAAGCCCGTTTCTTTCCCTGCAAACGTAGCGTAAGTTTCTACTTACGCTAACCTAAATAGACGAATTGTAAGTAAAGAAAATATGAAAAGCCTATGAAAAGCCTCTATCATTGAAATCAAGTTATCACTACAATTGATGGGTGATGGCTTAATCACCACGCTTGCACCGGTGATCACAAATCTGAGCTATGCATCGTAACATATGGAAGATCAGCGTTGTAGTTTTTGTCCGCTGCAACAAATGCTGAGTGGAGTCCTTTTAGAACACCTACATAAATATGATATGTTTATTTTGTTTTAAGTACATAAGTTTATACTGTGTTCTAATAAATATATTTCATTTCATTTAATTTCAAAAACAATTTTGCCCGACCTGGGAATTGAACCCGCGACCTTCGGGCATCGGGCCGAGCGCTTCGCCACTCGGCCACCGAGGCGTTACTAACAAATTGTAAATTACTCAAGTATGATCACTCATATTTTAAAGTTTATTTTAACTCTTTATTAATTTCAAGATCACCGGCGATATTAAACAACCTTATTGTATGAGGAATCATTAATAAATTATTCATACGAAACCAATCAACCGTGCAGAAATAATAATCACACCGATAAAGTAATAACACGTATTCTTTTATTTGATCATTTTGATCTAATAAAAGAATACGTGTTGAATAACAAAAGTGTGGTCGATATTAAAACACTTCGTCGGTTGGACAATGTGACTTGGATGACACCACTCCTAAGCTACCCTTCAGAACAATGGGGCTTGTTAACAGAAACAATAACTGTCCACTTGGGGCCAGACGCCGCCGCCGCCGGAGCCTCGCTATTTAATCGATAATGGAAAACATTTAAATTGGAATCCTTTATTATCGCGCTCTACAGTAACTAGTTTCATTTGAAAATTTCAGCCAAACGGCAACGACATTTAGCACTGTCACAACCGGTCCGCCTGCCGGGATACGTATCTGTGTTTAAGTCCGGCGATCCATAACCTAGCTAGCATGCTGCAGACTCGTTGTATAAACATGAAGTTTTATTGCTTGGCTGAGTTCCACGCACGGACGTTAAGCCCGCCCGAGCCCCGGAGCCGCTGGTATTTACTGGACGGTTTGTTGTCGGCTTGCATGATATTGGTAGTGCGGGCGCCGGTCCAAAGTGTGCCTTGATCCGTCCGTGGATCCACCGCTTCCCGCATCAGTATGTAACGCGTGTGGCGGTTTCGCTCGCTACGCCTATTCCTACTATTTTTATTTTTTGATTCTACAACAAAGAGAGGTCGAGACGTTTATAAGTATTTGGTGAAAACGTTAGTCAGAAGGCAGTAAGAAGGTATAGGTTTATATAAAAAAGTCTACAACAGGGAAGTGACCTATGGTCATCTTCTAACTGATGGCAAGTGATGGTAAAGTCAAGGGTGAAAGCGCAAATCCTAAACTACTGGCTTACTATTGTTGGAACACAACAATGCATATTAAAAATGCTGGCAGCCAGGCTACCTTCTACCAATAATACCATTACAATATTTACTTCCTGCTGGCTAAGAATCAATCCCGAGACCTCTGGAGTTGCGACCGGTGGTTTAACTACATTAGCACATAGGCGATTAGAGATCTCTAATCAAGCCTTGGTAATGCCATTAAACGCAACCGATGATATAATATTTAATAACTTACATCCTGAGTGAAAGACTCATATAAAGCAAACAGGAAAGTTCTTAACAGGTATACCATTTCCGTTGTTTTTATTGCCGTAGCGAGCACGCTACTGAATTCAGAGTAATCGTTTGTTAAATTAAATTCATCTATGTGTATGTATCTTGGAAATGTCCAATCAATCTCAGTCTTTCTATAAACGGACCCGCTCACATAACCGGGCGCAGGTTAAATATGAGACAGACGCGTTGCTGCCTTTATGGTTGCAGAAAGATAAAAATTGCAAATCGATTGAACTCGTACACCCGGCGACAAAGTAGGTTCAGTAATTGGTCGTAAAACATTGACCTAGACTATCGAGAGAAATGTTGGTAGCACTCCTAAATCAATAGCCACTTCATTCATGATTTTAAACTCTTGGATATTGACATTTCTGTTTTAAGAATATTCATTTCACATTTAAATATATACCTATTCTTTATTAGACTACGGCTAGTCTCTTAGCTTTTATATGATCGGAAAGAAAGTGTTGATAAGGCCGAAGTCTTCAACCACCGAGGGCTGCTATGATAGAGCTTGCGGGAATCTAAGAGGGATTCTGGGTCTTACATCGGTGGTCTCTATTCTAACAAGCAAGTTACAAAGAAGAGCTGAAATGAAATCAGTTGCTCGAACTATAACGTAACCTTTTACAATACGAAAATTGCAAAATAATTTCGCTGCCGACAATGGAATAATCCAAGATGTTCTTTGTAAGTTTTCTCTGAGGGAGAATGACA
The DNA here is from genome assembly GCA_963082485.1 of Eudonia mercurella. NCBI lineage: Eukaryota > Metazoa > Arthropoda > Insecta > Lepidoptera > Crambidae > Eudonia > Eudonia mercurella. The sequence goes on along the minus strand of OY720023.1, from coordinate 10,177,847 downwards.
AAACTTTCCTTTGATTTCTTGTTCGCGATTGAAATTATTCCAGTATGATGTTGACATTTTTGTGTGTCACATTGAAATATACATATTTTAGGCTGAAGTAATGAGGGGATGTCAATTGTTACAAGTATAATATTTGCTGTCTATACAAAACATAAAATACATATTGACACCCACTTGTATGTTAATAACCTCCACAGGTTATTAACAAACACAAAACGAGTTTACTTGTTAACCATATTATGGTATTTCTATAGGAATGCCAACAATGACAAAAGTTAAAGCCTACCTAAAATTATATAAACCAATTTATTGACGACAAAATTTTTGTCGCGTAGCTACACATTGCAATAAGGTAACGCTAATATTAATTTCGTGCGTTCCTCCAACTTCCTAAGCGCTTGAAAACTGAACTGGTTCACATCCATATTTTGACGTTGCTCATTTCCTTCGAGAATGTAATATAGGTACTCGTAGTTTAATAACATCTTTTTAGAAATAAAGAAAGGGAATCTACTGGAGATAGTACACATTTGCTGTGGCACAGTTGTCCTTTGTTTCTATTTGTGTTTTATTAAAATGTAATCTCGAGCTGGATAGCGCAGCGGTTTGCACGTTCGGGTTACAAATGTTACGATGTTGCAAGTAAGGGCACTGACAACTATGAAACAGCGCTCACTGTCGATCCTGCACACAAGCAAAAGGGATGCAAGTAGTGCCAGTGCGTGATCCACTGAATTAAAAAAAACATGAAAATTCTAGATGTTTTTTATTAAGAAATAAAATAATAGCGTTTTTCATAAACGAGTAAGTACTACGAATAAGTCCACTTAATTTTATCGATGTACTTTAGTACCTAAATGAAAATGATAATCATGTAAACAGAAACGGTTTAGTTCTTTTGTTTTTTTCTATAGAAGAAATTTTATAATTTTGCGTTTTGGAAAATGTAACATTGTTGCAATTAAAGTCTATTATATTTAGTTTTTTATCACTAATAAATTTATTTACAAACAAAGACAATAACTGCGGACTGTTTCTGTTGCTTATACAGATGATGGTGTTGTCGTATCGTCGGTGTTGATATCGGCAAGAAACTGTGTAAGATTAATGGTATTAGTAGATGGGTTGTGTTTGCTGTTCAAGGCGGTGAGGGTTTCTGGGCAGTCCGGAGCGATCGTGTCATTTGAAAAAGTAACCGCGCTGCACCTTTAATGTCTCCCTCACTTATTTTATTTTCAACATATTTAAAAGAATTATATTTAACTATTATAACATTTATTTTTTTTAGCGTTGTATGTTGTATTATTTTTATATACCTACACGATGCATAAGTGAAGTGCTGCCCTCTGACTATGAGCTCTTATAGCAGTATTATTGCAGTTGTGGAAAAGAGACGCAAGTATATTCGTCGCTATACGCGTCTCGTTTTCACAACTGCAATAATACTGCTATAAGAGCTCGTGGTTACCCCCCTGGTCACAGATGTCAGCGCCGAAATAATTTTCACAATATCAAGTCATCGGATAGAGATCAGATTAAATTCTCAAGATTGTTAAAGCTCACCAACCCTCATTGAACCAGCAGAGTTGTGGTTCATGTGAAAAGGTCTGATTAATCCCGATAGTGGGACGTTTAATAAGCTATTGTTCATGATGATAAAACTGCCGTTGCTTAATAAATAATGAATCTTTCACGGTGCTACAATGTTTTTTTATCAATCAAGTAACATTGACCATGTGCAATACGAATAATATCGTGATAAGGTTCAGAAATAACTTCTGTCCTCTTGTATAATCTTTGAACAACGCTTCATAGTAACTTTAAACGCTAACACTGACATTGTAATATGAAGTATGCCCACTAAATAACAGCACTAAAGTTTTAAGGCAAAATAAACAAGTGGAAGGGGAAGCCAATATCTCCGAATGATTTATCCCCATACTGTTAGCAAGAACTGCAACAATCAATAAGTGCCACCGCTCTGGTGGGCCGGGAACTCGCGGTTCCTCCGAACGTTACAAATGGTGCACTGCCAGCCTTCTAACAAATGAGGCTGCTCCACAATACTTCTACGACAAAATGCGCTACCCTCAATATAGCTGCGGCTACTACTCTTGATAACGCTGCGTCGCCGTCCCTGCACTTTAAAATGTTTTCAATGTAATAATGATCACTGAACTTGTTTAAATAGTGCTAGCTACGTACAAAGGTACGTGTGCAGATAATCGCTTTGCAGTCGTTCGTCCACGCAACAAAATTGTGTTTGGTGGGCTGGGTACTTGTGGTTCCTCCGAACGTAACGAATGGTGCACTGGTACCCTTCTAACAAACGAGACTGCTCCACAATACTTCCATGACAAAATACGCTGTTACTCTTGATATAGCTGCGACTACTACTCATGATAGCGCTACGTCGCCGTCGCTGCACTTTAAAATGTTTTCAATGTAATAATTATAACTGAACTTGTTTAAATAGTGCTAGCTACGTATAAACACAGTATAAGGGTGTATTACCTCCTTATACTGTGGTATAAATGTACGTGTATAGATAAATCGCTTTGCATTTGTGCGTCCAAACAACAACGTTTTGTTCGATGGATTGGGTGCTTGTGGTTCCTCCGAACAGCTGGGGTTAGCTGATTACCTCAGGTGGCATTTTCAACGTCACCGGCCTTTTTTAGGGGCGGCGAGAAACTTAAAGGGTTCCTCAAGCCGTGCGAAACGAAGGTTTTCTAGAGGGAACGGCATCACGCACCAGTGCGCGTCCCCGTTCACTATTGGATTATTTGAGCCTTCTAACAAATGAGGCTGCTCCACAATACTTCCACGGCAAAATGAGCTGTTACCTTCGATAACGCTGTGTCGCTGCGCTACGCTTTAAAAGGTTTTCAATGATCTCGATATCACTTTGGTCAGTGACAGATATTGTTTTAATAAACAATATCTAAAGCTATGTAATAATTTACACAACTTCAAATTTGCTTACGGTTGTCTTGAATAAAAATGTACTCGTAAATATTCCTTGTATATTATATATTTTAATATTCCACTACTAAATAGTGTAATTTGTTTAGAAAATAGGCTTATCTATATTTATCTGTCGAAACGAGACTTAGATAAAATTGTGGAAGATACTAGCTAGCCAAGTAGACTTCATAATACTCGTATGCAAACTACCAACCAGATTAGAGTACAATATGTGAATTCCACTGGAAATTTTACCCGAGACTGGGTCCCAGACAGGTGACCCAACAGACCATAACCATTTAATGTATCGATTATATTAGAGGTGATTCACTATTAGAAGTAAATAATCTTACATGAGGGCCTTTTGCTTTTGTGCGTTCAAGCAACAAAATTTCGACGCTTGATCGACCAACCGTCTTGGCGGACTGCAAATTAACATTGATAGTTAAACCAATGATCGGAAAAGATAGGGTTTATTCTTCGATTATATACCTACACATCATAATCAAAGGGTTTATTTATCTTAAATTGGCAAGGATGACATAGAGCGGTTAAAACTATCAAATGCTAATTGATTATTTTTAGCTAACTCCATAAATTTTCTTGTGCTTTCATCTGGAGATAACAGCACTCAATTGTTCCTTAACTTGGGCGAAAGTCAACAACAAATATTCATATTAAACACAATTTACTTCTTTTAGACATTTTTAAATCCCACGAACAAGAAATGCAGTCTGTTTTTGATAAAATATACAATGTTATCATTAAATATGTTTGTTAAATTTTAATGTTTATAACCACTCTATACATACAATCTAGCTCTATTAAATGAAACGACTTTTACGGATCTACTCGCGTTTATTTTACACATTAATTTGATTTAATGTTTATCCTGACGTTTCGAACCCTTTGTAAGGTCCGTGGTCACTGTCTCCCTTGTGTAAAAAAGTAATTTCAGTTCAATAATATGTAGTGTTCGCCTAAACTTTAGAAAACAAATTAGCTTTATAAGCTAAAGCGAATTAGTAGTGTAGGTAATAGCTATTCCCTACACATTTTATATTATTGACATATCCATACGGTCACTTTATTAATCTGCCATCACTGGCGCAGAAATAAATCCCGATCTTCATTTAGAATGTGTACTTTTTAATTAATTTCTTATTACTATTCGAGCGTCGTCGTCTCTGCGCTTGCAAGCCGTTGTACACACCTATAAATGTTTCGAATGCAGACTTCTAAATGTGCACCGCGACGATCCTGTGTCTGGCTGTAGCTGTAAGCAGCGGTTGTAATTTACATCAATTTGTTCCTGTGATTAGTTTAAATAGTAGTTAGTAGTCGACATAATGTCTCACAGCTGAGCAAAGAACTCGAGCATTGAAATCAAATTTTCGCTGCTTTTGTAGGGTATTGGCGTATCACCATTCTTGCGACATGGAGGTCGGTCGGTGATCAAGATCCCGCGATATGCATAAACCATTCTAAACACGCATTAGCCGACCTGCCCCCTAACCGCGTAACACTCTCGCTTTCGATCGCTTTGTAGGCGAAGCCCTCGCCTCGCTTTCTAATATAATATCGAAATATAATATCGAATAATATCGAAAGCTATAGCCTATAGCTTTCGATATTGCTTTCATATTGCTTTCGAAATGACAAGATGACGCCTCCTCCTCGCCTCGCCTTCAAAGCGATCGAAAGCGAGAGTGTTAGGCGGTCGACCCCCTGGGAATTGAACCCGGGATCTCTGTACATCGGGCCAAGCCCTTTGCCATTCGGTCACCAAGGCGTAGGCCGAAGTTTATTCCGGTACCTAGGTAATATAATGGAGATAGTCAAGTTTGATATCGCCTACCGATACAATTGGGTATAGTTTGTTATACCGAAACTAGCTGACCGGCGGACTTCGTACCGCTTTGACAGTTTCCATGACAACAAAATAAACAAATCATTCGTCCGCTTAAGAACACTCGTATCCCATGATGGACCCCTATAGCAGCGCCACCTACCGGGTCCAATTGTAAATCTAAACCATTCTCGAATCCACTTGAACACACACAGAAAATTTTATCCACACACACACACACACACACACACACACACACACACACACTATATTCACGCAGACACAAACACTCACAAACACAAATAGTTACTATAGTTAATAAGTTTGATTTGTATAAGTTTTGTTAAATATAAATACATTAGCTATAGAAGAGCGAAATCACTTGTTACAGGCAGTTTTATGCTTACTAGGTGACTTCAATTACTGAACTTTAAATTGTAATACTAAATTTTAGCAATAAATTTAATTTCAATTTCATTTCATTTTCATATCGGTCCAGCCGTTTAGAAGGAGTTCAAGAACATACACACGCACCGAAGATTTATATATGTAAAGATGCTTAGAAGAGATTTTATTATATCGAAAGGAGAATGACACAAATCAGTAATGTAACTATAGGTCTGTGAATGTAACCAACTTTAACTATAAGACCTATTTCGAAATCGCACATAAAAATGTTCGTAGTTTACTAATTACGAATAACACTATAACAGCTTAGGTACTCCTAAGCGTAGGTTTTTTTTAAATAATGGCTTTGCACAAGCATTTAGCCAGTGAAAAAGTCTTACAATACTTAAACAATATTAATTTCTTTCATGTATGATGATGATGATGAATGATAATAGAAATGAGAAGTGAGAAATGATATACCCCCCAACCCCTCGAGTATCTCAGTAAAGATGTGGGCTTTACTAAGTCCTCAGGCGGACTTCTTGAGAGAATTTGAAAAGTGACGTTGTACTGTTTTGTTTCATTTGCCAACACTCATGCACACTCACGAACACTTAACGGTTAATAATCCACCATTATTTCATATTAATATTCGACATAACACAAATTTTAGAAAGTAAAACAAAACCGCAGACATGACTCTTCACTTTCCCGCCAAAAAGTCTGTAGTGAAATTAAATGCAAGTAAGATTTTCTTTTTTTAAAGAATTTAGAGAATTTATTTACCTAGTATGAGTTTCTGGGAGGCTTTTAATTTTATATAAAACGTATATATTTTTAAAGTTTACGTAAATTTCACACACAAAAATAACACTACACCTATAGCTTGATATTTGTTATTTTTCGATTTCAAATTTAACCTCTTTGTAAAAGTAAAATTTATTCATAGGTTGTTTTTAAAGGATCTGTCGAGTTTTAAGCTCATTTTCCAAGACCCTACGTCTGTGGATAACGTATTATCATTCTCTATGTATTGCAGTACATAACTCATTTACTAACCGCACCTATATCTGTCTTAAAAGTTGTGGTATCTATTTACTACCACAATTTCAACTTTAAGATTGAATAATTGAAACAATGCGTAATGCACAAAGGTTCTCTTTGTAATCAATTCCATTATCTGTTTGATCTCAATGCTCAAAGGCTACATTTATTTATTCATAAGGACACAAAAGTAGCCCGGGTTTTGTCTATTTGAACGCAACGTAATTTGGCTTTGACACACTCAGTTCAATGCCCGAACAAAGAAATTGTTTAGCAAGTATATAGTTACATTTAATATTTGTATTAACAAGCATTCACTAAATAGTTTCGACGAGAATATATCCCCCAAAAAGCCCACTAGATCTTTATTATTATTTATATTACAAGTTTTAGTATCACACTGCAGGGTTACCCTTTACTTCTTCTATTCTCTTTATCTCATTATCATCATCATCATCATCAGCTCATTGTATGTCCCTACTGCTGGGGCACGAGCCTTCCCTATGGATGGATAGGGAGAACGGGTCATAAACCACCACGCGGGCCCAATGCGGATCGGTGGTTGTTAACGACTGCTAATGCAGCCGGGACCAAGAGGCTTTACGTGCCATTCGAAGCACGGAGAAGCTCGTTATAAAAAATTTTTGTTCACCCATCCGATAACCGGCTTTTGCGAAAGTTGTTTAACCTCAGCACTCGCAGACGGGCGCGCCATCGAGCTCCTCAATTGTCTACTCGTATAGAAGTCCCAACTCGTTCCTCGTTCGGCCTAAAGCTCATTTAGCATGCAGCAGATGTGGCATGCATAGCGGATGGACACCGATATCCATCCAAAAAGGTTTTTTTTCCACAGTTCAGTCACGAGCACAACTGGCGACTAACAATCGCTCGCTGAATTGGCTTGGCTTTTGCAAATGGTATGGCCGGTGTAACTACTGCACTTAGCCCAGTCACTTTGACACAGTTTCTGTCAATCCAACACAAATTGCAGTGGACTAAATATAATCGCGCATTGGCATTCGCGCCGCACGTCGTGGCCTGCCTGCCGCCGCGCCGGCCGACACGCATCCAAATCAGTCAGACTCCACTGGCCTACGAATGAGTGCTTAATCTAATGTTCTGGATAGTAATTCGTTTTGAAACAATAGCGTTGGACACGACGTTGACAACATACTTATTGTGTTACAATTTGCATTTTTAGATACTAACCGCAGCTATTCAGTTAACGTTTAAATGGTCGTAAACATTTTTTGGGAAGTCATAAATTTTTGTTATTGGTTGATAGTAGATATGTTTTGGATACTGGTTTTTAATTTATGTTCTATATAGTGATAATTGGTTAGAATATAAGCTTAATAAAGTTTTTAAATTTTTTTTTGTATATTTAGATGAGATGAGATTAGATCCCTTAAATTTTTAATAACCATAAAGTTTTAGATAACTATAACATGACACTTGTTATGGAAAAGCGTATTCTTCGGAAACAGGTTTAAGTTTTTATTGTAATGGGTCCTTTCAATGATAAAGAATTTGAAGTTACTAAAGTAAAATTTAAATATTTTGATATTTGGTCTGTATGTTTTGGTAATCTCTGAAACTGCTGAATCGATTCCTAAAGTGATTTCATTACTGAAAAGCTACATTATCCCTGAGTTCCAAATACAACATTTCGGGAGACACGCGAAAATTATGACTGTGACAGACCAAATTTCACGACAGAACCGGACGCTAGTTTTTTTACAATACAATTTCATTATTTAGACAGGCGGAAGCAATTTTTTATAATCACACTTAATCACTATTTGATCTGTTCAACGATAGTTATAGACTTACTCAAGACAGTATCGTTACACAAGTAATTCTTGTGTATATACCAGTATTCCATAATGCAGGCAGTGGATTTCTCCCCCGGCCGTTTAATGAAGAGATTTGGCACGACCGCGCCGCTCTAACGGCCCACTACCTATCTACATGCGTCCTAGTAAGTGACGCTGTGTAACTAGGGCTCAGATACGATGCCCGGGGATTATGCAAAAACCGAATTTACACTAACAACCACATCCCGGGATCGTCCTAATTTGCAGATTAGCGGCATGAAAAACAGAATATTGGAGCGTTCTCGCTAAAGACGATGCAACTGTAAATGCAATCCTGAAATACTTTTAAGGTAACACTGAAAAAGTTTAGGACGGTTTTTTTGCAGGCGTTATTCCCGAGCTCTTGTACAAGTATAATTGCAAATAAAAGAAGCTATTTTTATGTAGATTTTAGTTGTTGAAATTGCATGGCTATGTTTGAGCCAAATTGCCATTTAACTATATTTTATAGGTATTTCAACTTTTGGATAAGCAGGTGTTCTAAAAACTTTTTCATTTAACTTTGACCGCTTTGGGTTGGGTTGGGATAAAACTGGAATATATACTATTGTATTTATGTTTTCATAAGCGTTAAACGTTTTTGTTAGCGATAACACGCTGGTTTAGGTACCTACCTACTATTACTTTTACAACTATTTCACTACTAGGAGCTTTAGTGATAATAATGACCATGAGGGTGGGTGGCTTATTTTTTGCAACAATCTAATATAATTCCGTAAAAAATCTTAAACTACGCAGCATTGTTATTTGAAGAGTTTATATCATAGTTAAGTTACGGGATAAGATCAAACAATTAGTGCCTTACAAATAAACAAAAAATAAGGTCCGAATAGTTATTCCGTGTTTTGTTCCTGTCATGTAAACGTCATTTCAAATTAGAGTAAATGAGACAAAACACGGAATAACTATTCGGACCTTTGTTTATTTGTAAGGCACTTAAGGTCAAAATCGACTCGTTGATCGATATTTCGATGTTACTTTTGACTCTTGTTAACATGTCACTTACAACTGGTATAAGTTTTTGCTGTATACTGCTCATTGAATATATATGCGGATCCGCATGACACGACAAACGGTTCATTTTCTACGTCCGTCCCAGAGCTTTAGTTTTTCGATGCATACCGCTTGAGATGGATGCACGCCGAGCCAAGCCAACGTGCTATCAACTCCATAAGCAAAGAACAGAAAGTAGGTATGCATCTGAAGTTGACTTTAAAAAATTAGTTTTCCGCATCCAAATGACGATGGCTTCAGGAGAAAGAAATAACATAATAGATGTACACGCTCTCTCAAACAAAACGTATTCTCGGAAGATTTACCAAATAAAGGGTATACTCGTATTAGCTAGAAAAGATTAAGATAATAAATAAATATGACAAGAAAATTAACTATCCGGTATCCCTTCAAGATAATGTTCGGATACTCCACAGTAGATACATTTTTCGATTCAAAATTGACGAGACAAGACAATGTGATGATTAATTGCTGTCTTGCCCTAGAAATATTGTGACAATGAATTTGTCATTGAGCACTTTCATTTAAAATGAATTGTCACGACAGTAACTGGACTAAGTATCTACCTTTAGAGTTATTATCAACGGGTTTAGATATCGCTTACCGATGCAATACAACTGGGTAGCTTTTATATGAGTTAGTTAAAGGGGGCTTATTACCCTGAAACTGGTGTGAAGCAAACCATCAATATAATGAACTTTTTTCCATAGGACCTACTTCGAAATCGCATATAAAAATATTCCACACATTATATTTAAGTTTTTGGTTTTGTATGAAACATAGTGTTTTTAAAGATTAAGCAAACGGAGTGCTAGTGCAAGTTTTGTCTGAAATTTGATCACGTTAAGGAAAACGAGAATTAGTATGGCAAATGATTTTAATTCACCTCGTTTGCACCAGGAGGCGCTGCTTCAATACCATACAAATTCTCGTTTTTGTTAACAGCATTAGGCTCTACTCTGTAGAAGTTTACCGAAAGCAGACAGACGACTAGAGGGATCCTTCTGCACCTATCTGTTTTGCGCCATCGGTGCCATCTGACAAGAAACCTGCCGATCACGACCACGATCTATAACAAGCGCTTCCCTCGTTCCCGTTTTGAACAACGGCGCAAGTAAATCCTTTTACACACGATTTCCCCCACTATTCATAAGAAATTATTTTGTCAGGAGCAATAAAAAGGATTGTGGTTAGCTTGTGATGCAAAAGTTTAAATTTTCATCGTTGAGTATTTTTGGTTTGTACTTTATTCCCATTTATTGAGTTAGGATGTGAAGAAGTGAGGAGTTATGATCTCAACCCCTCCTTGCTTACCATTGGTCTCGTTTCTTGTTGTAAGTCATTAAAACCTATCAACCCGTTATGGGCTGGCGCGGTGGGTTATGTGGTTACGTGGTCCTAATCTTGCCATGTGCCTATTGTCCATGTGGAAAGGCTTGAACCCAGCAGTGAGACGAATATAAGCTGATGATATTGATGATGGCGGTTAGACACACTGTGTAGTACACGATTTTATCCAACTAAATGGCTCCGCACATTATGCGACTCGCGACTGCGATAGCTTGGCGATTAGACGCGACGACAGGCTGCGGCCGACAATAATCATATATTTTGTACAAAGCTCCGCACACTTGGCGTCAGTCGCAGAGTCGCGACGACAAGCTAGGGGAGTCGTGAAACTGACGCTCACAACTGTCGTACGATTGTCGTCGTGTGTGCGCGTGCTCTACGCGACTAGACGCGGCGACTAGACGCAGCGACAGCCAGTGTGCGGAGCCATTAAGTAACAAACCATTATCTGCCACAGATAACAAAAACTCTTCGGATTCGCTTTAAAGAGCATCCATAAGCTCAACATCTGCTAAACAATGTACCGCTCTAAGTGGTTTATCGCTGTGTACCTCCAAAACATTGATCAACAATTCCCAACGTTGCTGATTCAGCAAGCCACCGCACCAAAGCGTTCTGAGCTTAGCCCGGGCTACACAGCCATAGGTACGCATACGTAATTGCCAGACGACAATACAAAGCTGCATTGTACCTACTTCCAATACCTCTTATTTGCATATTTCTGTATGCGTGCCATCCTGCCCTAATACGCCTTGCAGCCCTCCTCTGCTATTAGCTAGATTACACGTTGACATTGACGTGTCGGTATTAGGAGGTACTTAACTCATCGACAACTGTCCCGTTCAATACAAATCAATAGCAAACATTCCACAATGTTGTTTTTAAAAGAGTGTGAAGAATTTTTCGTTATATATAGGTATCGTATTTGATTCGTCACTTATATTCAAGTGAATTGTAATTAGATATAGAAAAACTGGCCTTTGTCCAGCAGTGGACGTCTTTTGGCTGAGATGATGATGATGAAACTGGTACTACTTCAGTACAACTGTCTACATCTTGAAACAAATCCCACAAAATGACAGGAAAGGAGGCCATTATTCTTGGATGGATTGGTTAAAATACCTACTCAAAAGGACTATCTCGTTGCTACAAAAAGTTTTAATAGTTTTTTAAAGCCTTAAGCGCGTCTTAGAAACTGGAGGCTAAGCGCTTCCAATGACGCAGTTGTAAAAGGTGAAACCAGTAGGGGACAATTACAAAAACGACAAAAAGGTTGGATGCAATCCAGCGGGCATGCTCTTAATTGGATGAGACCACTTCCTATAAACGAGTCGCTCTCGGCGCCTGGCCGGCCCTGCTTTTCATATCTAACTGTTAGGAAAATCTATCCACAACTTGCCATTCTAGGTAGCTATCTTCTATTAGCCGCAGTAAAGGTTTCTAGATTGTGTCTTGATGTTGGCAGTTTGAGAAAGTTCGCTATAAAAATATGAAAGCACCTAAGACTTGTAATATTAAATTTTAACACAATGAAAAACTTTGTACATGTTATTCAGCGACTTAGACGATAAAGTTTAATCTGGTTTGAAACTGATGCTGTCCCAGTTTTATCAGTAACGACATTCAGCATTAGTTATACACCATAATTATTTATCTTACTATGTCTTAGAAAAAATTGTTACTTATAAAACTGAAAATTTCATTCGTGACACGAAGTATGAGATATTTCGGATGCCATTGATGTAGATTTCGACTTGAGATTTCTATTACACAGTTATAATGCGACCACAAAAAAGACATAACTAGTAAGCAGTAACGCAATCTTTCTTCATTTATTAAGTGACAATTAAATAATAATGAAAAAAACAATCTTCATTAGTTTGTGTTGCAGCAAAAAAACTCCGCAGCTTTTTCGTAATAAAAACAAAAGGTGTTGCGTTTAATTCTATTTGAATTGTTCCCTCGAAGATTCGATTAGAACTAACGCAGCGTAGCTCACGTTCTGCGTCGCCCACCAACCCAAGTGCTATATTCTGAGCTCAGTCATGTCACGGCAGCCATTGTTCTGGGCTCGAACTGTCAGATATGCGTGCTAATAATGTTTTTGCCTACACGCCAGCTGTAACTCGAATCAATCAGTTCGAGTACCTTGAACTACAAGTTATTGACACTAAATCGGGTTGTACCGAACACCTTTAGAATAACCTATACAGATATACCTAATATTGTAATGATTATGAGATTACACACTATAATACCCGTTAAACGATATTCATTAAAAATATGTTCCATAAACTGTTTTATTATTGGAAAGCTTTATTTCGGCAAATTAGCATTAGCTAAATGAAGTAAATTCTATTAATTCTCACGATGTAAAGTAGGTACCTACTTTACATTCGTCGTAAAGTTTATTTAAGTTTAATTTTTACTTAAATTTCATTTGTTTTGTACAATTATTGTACAAAACAATAAAGTTAAGGGGGTAAACCTAGTTTTTTCAACGAGAACTTAATTTTCATGCATATTTAACAAAATAACAACTATTGAGCAGCAAAAGTCGTTGAACACTTTGTCAAACCAACAAACCAACTAAATTATTTAAATGACACTTGTCATGTCATCTCTTTACTCGTAGTACCTACCTGCAGCTATGACATGGTAGGTACTGAATTGGTCAGCTACTTCCTTGCGGCTTAACCACTGGTCAGTTGACCACACAGTAAAATCATTGTTAACATTTTTTAAATATTGTTTTTGAATAATATTTGCGACAGTTTGGTATATTAAAACATCATCTACTCAAGATAATATCATAATGACATAATAGTCAGGGCAAAAGCGTATCTTATTATGTTTTCCTAAAATAAGCCCGACGACAAACAAATGAAAAAACTTGTAGATCAAGATGAGAAGACTTGAAAATCGAAAACATAAGGCATGTAGCGGTCATTGCCTCAGGTGGTATGGACGACTCTATAAATAATACGAACGACGTATCTAGAATAATGAAATAACCATTCAGAGCGCGCCTATACAAATCCAATAATATATTAGAATTAATTACATTTGTAAGTGATTGTTGTCTTTACAAAGAAATTGTTTGCTTTCGTTGTTTCATTAAGACTCAACTTTGTCTTAATGAGATTAAAGGCTTAGGGGATTATTGAAAGGATTAAATTAAAACATCTTAAGTTAAATACGAGTATAAGGTTTTATTATATTCTGACGGGGCTTACTCATCGCTGCTTAGATGTATTGCAAGCACGAATTAAATTGTACTGTAGATTTTTGCTTGAAACTAAAAGCTCTGTATATTTTATCTATTTTGCAAAATTTAAGTATAAACTTAGTTTATATTTATCATTATATAATTTAAAACACAGCAAGATTTATGTTTCAGGCATGACGTAAGCTTTTCAAAAGAATCCGTAACACTAGTTGGTACAACAAATTTGCATCTTCTAAGAACGCTTTGTATGTACGTTATTGTAAAATTACTACTAAAAATGCTTTTAAAGTAAACCTTGCTTAGATAAATAATAGTTGAATTTACTTTAAAAACTTAGTTGACTTAGGGTGGATTTTACCAACATCCAATTTATACGAGAGTAGCTATCCAAGTATATCTTTACTCTTATGATTTAATCTACGGCTAACTTTGGTTTCATTTCACCAGATTAATCTATGGATAAGTTACTCTCGCATAGTTACTCCGTGATGATGAACGAATGAAACGAACGAAAATATTAACCACCAAGCATAAAAGTACATTCATACCATGCCTGAGCAATATGACGCTGCGTATTTTTAATTAGCCAGGGTAATACGTCTACTTGACGTTTTGAATAACTTCAAATATTCTGTTATGTTGATTGTTTGTTGACAGAGAATATTGTAAAGCAATAAGAAGTCATGAATAGCGTAATTCTTTAATATGTACCAGTTGGTACGTACATACGTAAATACAACGAGCGCATACAACTCACCTACCTATTTGTAACATACTCCAGACGATGCTCAATTTTTTAGCAAATTATACACAGACGCTTTTGACAAACGGAATCTTATATGGCGAAGTCGTAGTCGTCGTTATCTTCAAAGTACTATGTCCTTTCTTTAAACCATGTTGGGCGACGGCCAAAATAATAATATATCGTCATTAGTCAATAAATTGATTCAAACGTAACGATATTTTGTTAGGTTATCTATAAAATTTGTCCGTGACAGTTATTGTGACGCAACTTAATCTACGAATAACAGCTTACTCGGCCGAAATCGGCCGTATAAGAAGTTACTCTAGTATAGTAAATTTATCCTTGGGTTAAAGGTTGGTGAAATGAAAAGTTCGTTTACTCTCGAGTAATTAGCGATTTACTCTCGGAATAAGACTTATACTACCTTGGTGAAATCCGCCCTTAATACTCATAAATTCTTCACCGTTTAGAATAAGTTCTATCAGCGGTTAAAGTATTTCAGTGTACTCTTAAAAAATCAACATGAATATAATTAATTTCATACGTTAGAAACGTAAACAGAGCTAACAAAATATACTCACTATAAATACATTTTTGATCAAACAATATGTTCGTGTAATTAAATCACGGTATTTTCAAAGAAAACACTGTTCAGAACATACAGCTGTCTGCACCAAAAACGTTTGCAAACGTTAATTTAACTAAGTAAGTACATTACAAGTTCCATGACGGCATGCTATTACGGATAATATACACTAAGGGCCAAACAATTTAGGCTTTTATGTATAAATATCAATTCAATGTACGAGTATTGATACAGATACAATGTTTGGGTCCGTGCTCTTGTTGAACCGCACTGGCGCAATTTTTTGAGCCTGAGTATGTTTCGTCTTCCTCTTAGTCCTTCTATGGTTTTTATCATCAACTATTTATCAAAATTGCATAAATATTTTTATTATTTGAATCCGAAAAAGTCAAGCAACGATCACGTGCGTCGTTTTAACTTCGCTATTCTGATGACAAAACTAATACATTCATACATATACACTGATGATGTATGTGACATGCCATATATGCCAATAGTCTTTCATGACACGAGAAAACCTTAAAAGGGCCATGAACTATAATGTGATAAAGAGAATTTATTATCCATTAAATGGATTTCCTTTAATCTACTGTTTAATTAACTGAGACAGGCGTTGATTGAGGAATGGGCAGATATTCCTTAGCATCGGATTTACCACTTGGTCTTGGCGTGCCTAATTAATTAGGACACATAGCTTCTAGGCAATACAAACATACAGTAATATCAAATCTTGATTGGATTTTTGGGATCAATCAAATTGAGTAAACTATCATCGTCTTGTCAAAATGTACCTACGTTTTGTGAAATCAAACGCGTTTCTAGTAGATAAGATTTCCTGTGATTGTTGCACGTCGCAAAAGTAATGTTTCATTAAATGAATAGAATTGTATTCAGTGCCTTAACGTACAAATATCTCAAGGAAATCAACAATAAATTCTTAGAGAAAAAGATGTTTTTATAAAGTTTTTCTGGTAGAAAGATATTTCCTCAAGGAATTATCTGAGTAATTTATGGTCTATGTTTTTAACTTTAAGTGTGACAATTCCCGTGGGTGTCGTAAGAGTCTACTTGGGGTCTATTAAACATCTTCGAGGCATCCACGGTTACGGTGGATGCGTTAGAATTACAGTTTTGGTGGAATTTATAATTTACTGAACATTTCGAGCATATTAACAAAATCGAGATTTTGTATGGCAACATTTTTACTCTCCTTGTTTGACACCAGGAGTAGGAGAAAGCCATACAATTCAGTGTCTTTCTGTGCACGGTTCAGTAAAGTATACAACTTTCCACCTTTTTGCTTATTTAGTACGATTTACATGCTTTGACTACTTGTACATCGAGTAAATTTGCCAACTGAGTACCCCAACTGAACCCTAAAAGTTAGTAGGTATTAAATTCGAAACAATGCCATGTTCAGTCAGTACACACGTATGGGAAAGTAGCTCTGGGTTTCTATTCGTGTATTGTAACGCCTTTACAAATAAGAAGTTGTAGCTATTCATTATTTATTGTATGATAATAGAGAGCACTTTATGTTGACTCGCGTGTGATGTAACTGTTACGTAAGTTCATAAAGAATATACATTGTTATTAATGTTGTGTGCCATAAACCAAATTCTCATTTGGTACCGGAACGAGGAGATCCAGCGTTTCCTTTTAAAAATGCTCTCTATTGAAATTTCAGTTTTAAATTCAACGAATTTCCGATTTTTTGTGTGTATGGTACATTATTAAATTACGTTTTTGTAAAGTAATCATCATCATCAGCTGATTTTATGTCCCCACTGCTGGGGCACGAGCTTTCCCTATGGATAGATAGAGAAAACGGGCCTTAAACCACGCGGGCCCAGTGCAGATTGGTGGTTGTTAACGACTGCTAATGCAGCCGGGACCAACGGCTTTACGTGCCTTCCGAAGCACGGAGTAGCCCGAGATGATAAATTTTTAGTCACCTATCCGATGACTGGCTTTTGCGAAAGTAGCTTAACCTCAGCACTCGCAGACTGGGCGCGTCAACCACTGCGCCATCGCCATCGAGCTCCTCATGTAAATTATAAATGTTTTATATGATAGAATTGGCGTGATGATTGTTCCTTTCACTTTATTTTCTGCATACATATTTGATGTTCTTGATAAAAGTTTCCATATTTCTAGCAAGTCCAAAGTCGTAATTATAGACTCGGCAAACGAAAAGCTATTATAGTAAGCGGGAACGTTTAAATATTTTCTGACCTGTACTAAAAACTTCTTAGCGTACTTATAGGAATACTATAGTCGAATAAACTTTACTTATTATATAAGGAGGAGCTCGTTGTCACAGCCACTAGGGTGTTTAAATCGACAAAGTTAAACAAGTTTGCAGTGCCAACCATTTGGCATTGACAAGTTTGGTGACCAAATTAAAATGTCTTTGGAACGCAAACACAGCCGTTAGTCCCGGTTGTTGCCGTAAGGTAGCAGTCGTTAATACCCAGCACTGATTAATTTCAATTTCCGTAAATAGAATCATCAACGTCGCCACTTTTTCTTGTATTACTGTAGTGATCAGCGTCAAACAATGATAGATAATTTATGAAATACTGTTGAAAGGATTGTAAAAATATTATCAACGCTGGTATGGAAAGATGTGGACTGAAAATTTTTAAATGATAGAAAAGTTGGACTAATTAAAGAAAGCAAACGCAGATTGCGAGAAAAATGCCACCAACCTTTATTCCTGTTCTGCAATTTTCGTGACTGGATTTCTCGAGCTGATGATGGTGCTGCATGCGTGGCCGATAACATCACTGACAAAATTGACTTAATACTCATAAATTCTTCACCGTTTAGAATAAGTTCTATCAGCGGTTAAAGTATTTCAGTGTGCTCTTAAAAAATCAACATGAATATAATTAATTTCATACGTTAGAAACGTAAACAGAGCTAACAAAATATACTCACTATAAATACATTTTTGATCAAACAATATGTTCGTGTAATTAAATCACGGTATTTTCAAAGAAAACACTGTTCAGAACATACAGCTGTCTGCACCAAAAACGTTTGCAAACGTTAATTTAACTAGGTAAGTACATTACAAGTTCCATGACGGCATGCTATTAAAGATAATATACACTAAGGGCCAAACAATTTAGGCTTTTATGTATAAATATCAATTCAATGTACAAGTATTGACACAGATACAATGTTTGGGTCCGTGCTCTTGTTGAACCGCACTGGCGCAATTTTTTGAGCCTGAGTATGTTTCGTCTTCCTCTTAGTCCTTCTATGGTTTCTATCATCAACTATTTATCAAAATTGCATAAATATTTTTATTATTTAAATCCGAAAAAGTCAAGCAACGATCACGTGCGTCGTTTTAACTTCGCTATTCTGATGACAAAACTAATACATTCATACATATACAATGGAATTTGTCAGTGATGTTATCGGTCACGCATGCAGCACCATCATCAGCTCGAGAAGTCCAGTCACAAAAATTGCAGAACAGGAATAAAGGTTGGTGGCGTTTTTCTCGCAATCTGCGTTTGCTTTCTTTATTTAGTCCGACTTTTCTATCATTTCAAAATTTTCAGTCCACACCTTTCCATACCAGCTTTGATAATATTTTTACAATCCTTTCAACAGTATTTCATAAATTATCTATCATTGTTTGACGCTGATCACTACAGTAATACAAGAAAAAGTGACGACGTTGTTGATTCTATTTACGGAAATTGAAATTAATCAGTGTTGGAAGTTCAAGATACACACAAACACCTTGTCTTGTTACGATGCTCGTGACAATTGAACTCCAACCGACTGTTAATGACACCATTTAAACAAAACAAAACAAGCGAGCTGAATGAGCGAATTGAACGAATGAATAGATGGAAGCGACGAGTTTGGACAATTGGCATCATTGTCGGTTGTCTTCGGTTTGACGGCCGCGTCGGCTGACCTGCTTACGGCAATTGTTACCGATCAATTGCAAATCATTCATCTTTGTGATGACATCCACATTACAAAATAAGGGGACCCCAGAAGGTAAGCTTGATCATACCGCGCTCGAGCAACGCACACATAGACCTTCACGGACACGGAATCACAGAATAACTAGTTCTACTGGAAGACTCACTCTCTAACAAAACTCAAGTTTAGATATATTGACTAGGTACTCTTACGACTTTCACGCGAAATTGAATCTTATCATGTGACACGAGCGTTCATATTCCGTTAGGCAACGCTGACTCGATATCGATTTAACGTCAGGAGCGCAGGGTTCCCACTCATGGATATATATATGTTAAATTTCGATTCATTGTAAGTACTTTCTTTTATTTAGACACCCGTAAACACAACAATATCTTTTATACGGATTGTAAGATCGTTTAGTAGTTTTTCGGTGCATAAAAATCACAGAAATGATCGTTCGTTTTACGCGCGACGTCGAGCCGAGCGGTAACCTACTGCCATACGCCTGCCCGGGAGGCGAGCCGGCCGTACCTAAACTGCGGAGTGACACCCCCCTGACGGAGTTCCGGACCATCTCTCAGACCAAGCACAGCTGTTCCGAGATTCCGTGTCGTGAGAGGTTGTCTTTGTATGCGTCGCTCGAGCGTGATTGTGTGAAGCTTACTTTCTGCAGTTTCCTTATGTTGTGGCAACATGTTGACAAAACTACACGGCCGAATATTTGAATACTTATGGTCGCACATGTAAGGCAGCCCTTAATTTTTCAATTAACCTCTGACGCAAAAAGTAGGGCGTTATGACTTTGTGGCATTTGCTTGCTACTTTCAATAGCTTTGAACTGATTACATTGCAGTTTTTTTTTATTTAAAAGCCTTATGTTGTTATTTGTTTGTTAGCTAGGTTCGTTCCAACGACACATCCATATAAACGTCAACGACATATCCATATAAAAGTAGCCGTTTTCGAGATATTTCCATATAATTCTGCCAAAGTAATATTAGCTTAAACACTTTTCACCGTTCTTTAAAATGTAATTATTATGGCGGTGGGAAAAACTATATAACTTGTTAGAGAAAGGTGTGGTAAAAATGAAAACCGACCTACTTACATCTTGTATATGTTTTTACTAAGACATAATTATTAACTTCAATTTATCATGCAATTATGGATTGTAATTTATATTTGTGAAGTCATACTTGTCAGCAATGATTATAAAATGTTAGTACACAAATTATGTTCTTATCTTATCTTATCTTAGTGGGGCCTGCCGAGGTCTCCCTCTCGCAGCAAAACTTCGACCCATCGGGATCTTTTGTGCAACCCCATCCTTTCACTCTTCTTCCTCTGTAAAGATAGATGCCATAAGCTTGGCAACGTCCTTAAGAGCGAAGAGCCTGAAGTCCTCCGGTTTCGGATAGGCCGACCCCAGGAGTCCCATTCTTTTCCTAGCCAGGGAGTGGGAGTCACACAGTAGGTGCTGCAGTCAATGCAGTTTCCGTTTCCTCCCCACATGCCCTACACAAGCTATTTGTTGATAGAAGCATTCTGTAGATTATGTTACTTAACAACTAGGGCTGTGACTTGTTTATTTTGATGTGACGTCACGATAAATATATTTAATTAAACGTTTCATAATAAATTAAATTAATTAATTACATCTTAGTAACTCTGCATACAAGATCTAGATCGGGTACACTTTGGATCTTTTCATTTTTACCACAAATTTCTGTAACACGTTGTATAAGTTAATTACTAGACTTCAATTGCCATATATATGATTAGAAACGGAGTAAGCCAAGGAGAAAATATTGTTTGGAAGCCCACGCGAGATCCAATTGAAGACGGAGAGTCTAACGACACTTTTGCGGCCTCCAAGAAGAATTAGTAATGACATTGAGACGCCTTAAACATGATTCGGTAACCTGCTTCTTGTGTGTGCTAGTTCTATCGACATCCAAATATACGTGTAAATGTTGACACCAGTGGATACCAATACGATACTAAACATTACACCAGACGGATACCTATTTGAGTGCGAAAGCCGTTTCATCGAATTTTGTTTCTTCGAAAAGCTTTCATCGACATCTCTATACTGCGACGCCTTGTTAAATCGACGTCTTGTTATTGCGATTTAGCGTTAAATCAAAAAACTGTACTGCGAACGATTTTACTGCGAAACTATCATGCTGCGAAGCCTTGCTCAATCGACGTCTTGTCACTGCGATGTTATGTTACGTGAAAATCGTTGATTGATTAACTTTATTTTATTTATAAAATTAGTGGTTGATCCTTTAGTTTGTCGTTAATTAATAAATAACAAGCAACGACTTGTTTATGTTAATGTGTTTACCTAAAGTTTAATAATTGGTAACTACAACTAGAAAACTAGAACTAGAAATGTCGTTAAAAGGTTTTCGAAGAAACAAAATTCGATGAAAAGGCTTTCGCACTCAAGTAGGTATCCCAAATCTGCATAGGGCACAGTGGTATATTTAATGCATTTTCTCCTGTAAAAAAAGATGTTTCTTTTCGAGCGGTCCATCTCTAGCACTGGTGAATTGTGTTTTGTTCCGCAAATCACCTCTTACAACAACCTGGGCATGAAAAGAAGTAGTGAGACTTTTGTATTCTTACTCTGTCACACTTTGTCATTTTTCAATTTGTGATTTGTTCGCAACAATATTTGCATAAAATTATATAAAAATAATCATAAATTTAGCTTGCCTAATTCTTAACTGATCTTTCAATATTTGTAAAAATATTAAGATCGGATGTTGATGACGTAGTTGTCGATATGGCTTACAAAGTAAGAGTAGATAGTGTTGATTAATTTCGGCGAGTTGGATTGAGCCACGATAGCATAGTTGGTAGTGCACCTGACCCGGCATATCATAGGGTGCAGCTTCGAATCTCGCTCGTCGAATTTTTTCAACACTTTGTCTTTTTTTTTTAAAGAAATAAAATGAAAATATATGAAAGGCATAAGAGTTTGTAATTTAATAGAGCTATTTTAAGCAGATAGATTTACACTATTCTAGTCGTTTCTGTATAATTATTTCCAGTTACATAATATATCTATTAACATCTGCATATCGGTAGTTCGGATCTCCGATATTCATGTTCAAGTTAGACTCCCACAGAGATAATAGACCAAGTTCAACAACTTTTGTCATTAGCAAACATTTGTTGAGCATTATACAGAGTGATTAGTAATCGATTAAAATTTATTTTGTTCGTACAAATATGGAATCCTTTCCCACAGCTAAGAGATTGGGATTTTTTACAATTGTGTGTAACGATTAACGATCAATAGCATTTTGATCTTGCTTAAATATGAATATGAGTAGATAAACATTTGTTTTCTTTCAATCACTTTAAATGTAAAGTAACAAGTTACAAGTAATGACTTGTCCCTGTTAATAATAAAACTATTATTGCATAACTAATAATTACTATACATATGTTATTGTTTAACGGTAGATGACGAAAAGTTATCGTTAAAGGTTGCCAGTTCCTACAACAATTAACGGTTGCCGCAATTCTAAATAAACTTTTCAAATCCATAGTCAACATTTAGTGGTTGCCAGTTGGGAAAAACCAGCAACTTGACACTAGTATTTAAAACTGATTCAATCATCGATTACAGCAACTGTTTTTTGGAAAGAATTTGTTGATTGCCTCAGAGATCTCAGACGGCACTTTCAGCGTCGCCGGACTTTTTCGGGGGCGACGAGAAACTTAAAGGGTTCCTTAATTCTCCGAGGGGTTCGGGATTGCAGCAACTAAAAACACAACTAGAGTTGATATGTCTGCACTGTTTCTTTAAGTTATAACACCTTCTCCCTTCCTTCACAGGATAGTAAATCACGTGCTGCTCTTCGGAGTCACCGCTTCACTGTATCAAATATCCCATCGCGCACAAAGAAATTTGGTGACTCGTTTCTTTGTCGCATCTCCAAAAGATGGAATAGTCTACCAGCACACGTTATCCCTCCTTCCAATGATATGGGGTCCTTCAAAAGAGGCGTGAAGAAGCACCTTGTGGGTCGGCAGAGTGAGGTTAACTGATGCTACGTTTGTCTTCACCCTGCACCAGTTATCTTCGCGTCTGGACTCCATTTCCACTTAACATCAGGTGGGATGGAGTCATTGCCGAGCTATCTATATAAAAAACTGCTAGTTGCGTTGTCGCCTAAGACATCATCATTACTATTACTTTCCTTTCATATAGTAACATCTCAGTTAGCTATTCTCTCGTTTTTGCCATCGATATAAAGCTCTGAGATCTAAATATTGCAGCAAGGCAATAAATAGATCGAAGACAGCCTTGGTTTCTTTAAATATGCGGTAACATGATCTTTCTATTTATATCTCTAGTACAAAACCGCTATTTGTACATCGTCAGCAAAGACAGAGACACTGCCATAAAGAGGTCACGGCTTAAGTGCAACAGTCGTTACACTGGCAGAGTGCACCTCAATATTATATCATCACCAGTGAGGCGAGTTGCTTTCTCAAAGGTCAGTAGGTGACGGTGCGTTGTAAATCGCACTCTCTATCTTCAAGTGGCTTTCAACTATATATTAACGATGAAAACGATGCAGGTGCAATTCTGAAAGTAGCCACACATTATGCTAAATTTGCTCAGAGGTGGCGTTGAAGCAGAACTTTCTGGTGATAAATGAGCAGAGTTCAAATTATGCATAACATCATTTTCGTTAACAAATCATTTTGTATTGGAAAATTAAATTGTCGTTTTTAGTATTTTTTTTAATATAGCCTATGTTACTCAGCGTTAATGTAGCATTCCAATAGTGATTTTTTTAAATCGGTCCAGCGGTTTTTGAGTTTATTCGTTGCAAACATACATACATACATACATACATACATACATACATACATACATACATACAAAAATAAAAAGGTTTCCTATTATTAGTAGTATAGATAACTAAGAAGTATACCATTAAAAAAAACTTCGACGTTTGAGAAGATCCTATGCTGGTCTGGCACGTGAAAACAATGTATCAACTACCAAACTTTCCATGCATGTCGGTCGTAAGAGCCGACGAAGTAAGAAGGGTTCCAACATCCAAGATGCTCACACATGAGGCGATCGGCTAGTAACCTATCACTGATGGTATCTATTCCACCTCGGCGACCGACGGCGAGTTTACTCAAAATTAAAAAAAGACAAAGTGTTGAAAAAGTTCCACGAGCGGGATTCGAACCCACACCCCATAACCTGCCGGTTCAGGTGCACTGCCAACTATGCTATCGTGGCTCAATCCAACTCGCCGAAATTAATCAACACTATCTATTTTTACTTTATAAACCAAAGGAGCCCTATTCAATGTCGACAACTACGTCATCAACATCCATATTTTACAAATATTGAAAGATATTCGCAACAATATTTGCGTAAAATTACCTATAAGTAAAATCATTACTCAAAATTGTTGGTTTTGACGCTCTGTCTAACTCTTTTTGGGAAAATAACGTGAGAGTATGTATTTATAATACATATATTCGATATGCAATATTTTCGATTGAGTTTGTTGACGGAACGGTTGTCCGGATGACGTCAAGCAGCAGTCGGTGTTCTGCATTTCTGTGTTCCACTTTGATATGTATAAGATACAGATATATTTTCAGTTTTTTATTTCACAGCGGAGTAGCGTTAGGCCTTGATCTCATATGGTGGTCATGTCAAGTGATGGTGAGACCGAAAGTGGAAACGCACTTCACCAGGGATCCTCTACTGATGAGGCACTGGCTATCTACCCCCGCTGGGAAATGAACTGGGGACATCTGGGTGTGCGGCTGATGATCACAACACTGAGTAAAGAGTCGATTACTGGCTCAGTTGGATTTTATTTAAACATTCTTATAACCCAGTCTAATGAAAAAATAACTATATATTTCAAATACGAAATTAGTCTTTACAGTGTGATAATTAATACTATACCATCAATTATAATTGAGAAACAAGTTACACCTATGTATATTTCGAATGACTTAAAGCAATAAGCTTAAATCACATATTCTTAATAGTCCATTACAATAACAAACTACTTCATATCAATCATAATCAATTTGGTAAACTTTAATTTAGCGCATGATTACCGCTTGTATGATTCTAATTGCAAAAGTTTTTCAAGTGCACTAATGATCTTTGTGCTCAGCTCGTGTAAGAAATAAGTTGAATAATTGAAAAAGTCTTTTATAAGTCTTTGCAGTTATAGAATTAACTTAATTGGCCTTACCTTGGCGTTCAATGTTAACCCGGCCGCGCAACGCTCCCGTCACTTATTCTTAACACCGATTTCTGATAGTCACCCACTTTCAATCACGTGAACCGGTTTGCACAAAGAGCTCACTGTCTCTTTGTAGCTTGCCAATAATACATATGATCATTCGATGTTGAACTTTACAAACAGCTCTACAGATAATGTAATAGTCAACAATAGTATCTATAGAACCTCTTTTATATTTTAAAAATGGTTTATTTTATTGAATTAAAACGTTAGAGAACCGGCCAGTCTTACAATGACCACGGACTCTATTTATGTAAAATAAACGCTTGTATATTATTATAGTTAGATAGGTAGTTATGTAGTGGTAGCGTAGACTCTAGTAAACAAAATTTATTTTGATTGTAGATCTTACACAGTTCCAATGTGACAGTACCTAAATGTATGTTAATATGTTGGCAAACGTACAATTACAACAACATAAGAGTAGGTACAGTACAAATACGAGGAAAAATATCAATGAATTCACGTCATAGTACGACAAAAACGTCACACGGAACGTAGACACGGGTTAGTCGACTCGCGCGCTTCGGCAACTCTCGGCCACACTCGGCCGCCGCCGGCAGCTCTCGCCACCAGATGCGCGTAAAAAAGGAACACAACCTTACCCATCCCGCTCACACTCGGGACAATAGCTGTCTCCAGATTAGATCAGTGAACTAAAAAGAAACAGAAACGTCTCGCGTTCGGCATCGGTGCCTCGGAACCGGTTTCGTATTGTTAACTTAAGTCCTTATAAATAAAAAAGCTCCAGTCCATGCATAGATAATCGTTCAACCCACTCTTTTAACGAGCTTTACGTAAGGGGTAGCACTTACAACGAAGGAAACTGTTACTGAACGGAAATGGACATGAGCCCGGACTCATTATTATAGAATGAGATTTCAATTCAATACAGTTTTTATGATGCATAAACCCGGGTAGGGGAGTTGGTAAAATATGGTGGAATAAATCTTGAAATGTATTAAATGCTAACTAAGATGAATGAATGAACTGAATTAATAAGAAATTCAATTAATTTTAAGTTTCTGCTATTTGAGAAAACTCTTGATTAACGTTTAATCTCTTATTTTAATAAAACGTCTTAAATTACTATATAAGATATCCACCAAAACATAATACATAACAACAAATTTTATAAACCGGCCGTTTGTTTAGAAACCGAAGCACGTAGCGCCATCTCTATCTTGACTACGAAACTACCGCTTCATAATGAATTTACATCAACGGCGTGGAGCACTCAGTATGCCCACTATGTAGGCTGATAGGCTGACCGGCAGTAACCCGCTCACTCACAAATCAAACTCTGCCTCTTCAGGGGGCCTACCAACACAGTCATCTATAAGTGTAGTATCACTTACGTACTGAGAACCAGCGTCATGCCCCGGCTGTGTATTAAGCTGAGAAGAAAACGTTTTGGCATCTTAGTTTTCTTTTTTATATGAGGTGTTTTTGTTTTTATTAATGTTTTAAAGTGTCAAATAAACGTTAATAATACTTATGTTTCTTCCTTTACAAAAAAATAATACTCATGTTCCAAGAGAGCTAGCACGAAAGGATTGCTTAAAAAATAAGTAGTAGGTATAACATACATGTTATTATTACATACGTTTCAACAAAGCTGGCAAAAATTGCATTAAAAAAGAGTTGATAACTATATAATTAGTGGCTTTTAGTAGCTATAGTATCTTTCTATTTTGCAATTATTCTTATAATTCGTTTGAAACTGACTTTATAGAGTTTATAATAACTGCTTTAAGAGGTAACGGTTGGCCCCCGAGCACCGGTAAAACTGCGTCGGCATTGTAAACACTTCAGTCCAGTTATATTAACGACAGCATTTAATTTGTTTAAACTAACTGTAACGATGAACATCTGTGTTCGCGTCAGTTAAAACTTAAACCGGTAGGAATGCATAAATCATTGGATTTGTAATAATACAGTAAGCTCTTAAAAAATAAAAATAAAGTAAAGAGTTTTTTTTAACGTACAATCGTACATTCGGCTTGTCAGATTTTATGTGGTCACCGCAACCTATTTTGTAAAATCATTGAAATGAATTGCGCGTTACCGACCTAAAGAGCTCCTGGTCTATGATCGCAACTTTGGTAAAAGCCGGTCATGGGATGGGTGACCAAAAATGTATATCTTCTAAATATGTATCATCTTGAGCTCCGTGCTTCGGAAGGTACGTAAAGCCGTTGGTCCCTGATGCATTAGCAGTCGTTAACAACCACCAAAATGCACCAAGATGCGCATCTTGGTTTATGGTCCGTTCTCTATCCATCCATGGGGAAGCTTTGTGCTATAGCAGTGGGACATAAAATGAGCAGGTAGGTCATAGTGACCTGAGGAATTGGCTATATTCTACTAGGGAAGGGTGCGGTTTTGAACAAGAGACAATAGTTTTCACACTATGATAGCTATCAATTATGATTTGATTTTAAACCCCCTCCCCTTGCATTTGAAATCACCGGTGACTTTTTAGACACTACAAATTCTCAGACTCTTTCGATTCAAAAATTAATAGGTTTCGTTATGTAACCAGTTATATAAGGTCATATTTTATCAACTGCAATTATTTTGAGAATAAATTCAACAACATAACATAAACTATTTTTATGAAAAAGCCTTAAATTTTTATACGCTAGTTTTCAAGAAAAACGCCAAAAGACATTTTGATTAAAAAGTAAAATAAAGCACTTACGGTAGTTTCAATTCAAAGGAGCCGAAACAGAGAGGCCGCAATACCTTCACCATTTACACGTGCCCCTATTTTCATTCAGAAGAGCCGACAGAGAGGCCGCTCTTAAAAATATTACAATTTTTGTGTCAGGAAAAGTTAAAAAATAACGAGCCTGAATATTTTTTAATGCTCTAAGCTAAAGGTCTTATTTCTCTGATATAATTTGATGTTTTGTCAAAATATTTGCAGTTGATAAAAAGTGACCTTATATATAAAAAATAGCACATCTGCATTTCATCTTTGTCTCTTGCAGAAATTGGTGCGACGGTGTTAGAGCTATTCAGAGTTTCAGACGGGTTCTGTGCAGCTCCTGCTATGATATTTTTGGGATAATTAAATTTCTTAAAGGTACATAATGTTTATATATGTACGTGAGTCATCGGCGCGTCCCCTATTTGGTAAGCATGTACAGGACTAATCAATAAGCGGGAGATATGAACAGGGGTTCACTTGGACCCTCAATTCACTCCCTTCATTGGGGAAGTAAACTGATTAAAAGGTACGATATTATTGAATCGTGTATGCGTGGCGGTGCCACATTTCGTTTGGATTATTATTTTGATGACTAGATTATTATTTTTGACGAAAGAACATGTTGTTCGTTCATTTGTTTATGTTCGTTCTCACTTTAAACAGCTTTTTAGTGTTAAGGCATCGACTTGATTAAAAAGTCGACCGACTTACGTCATTTCTGATGGTTAAATAAAGCTGGAGATGGCAGCATACTCTACTACTGAGGAAAATCATTTTCTATCTCTCTCTCTTGTCTTAACACAAAAATCCTACAAAACTTTTATTATGGCGACATACTTAGACAGAATGGTGATATCTACGAGTAGTCATGCTCAATTAAAACCAGCCGTACCCCTGTTGAGAATTCAACCCGAAAAGTCTGTGGCTAAGACCTGTTCCCACCAAAACATTTTGCTACATTGCTCTTTGACAGACTTTGGGGTTAAAATTTTGAGATTCGGTCAACGACCTGTAGGTTGTCCTAAGGACAGGACGATTAATTTGCGCAGAGAAAAGCTCTCGGTCACCCACCGTAGATTAACGAACCGACAGTGTAAAATAAAATATAATGGGTAGACATTTATAAGTAACGTAGTGGCGTCACAAGAGTAAGTACCCGAACAGAGTCCAAGCTTTCTTATAGCGCGCAAATTTATACCTAGTACTTTGGTGGGGTTGTCACATGATGACATGAGCATAACCTAATTTAACCAGAATATTTTATTGTATTTTTCATAAATTTATAAATTACTTACTCTAAATATTATCTTTTTATTGTTTTTGTTTTTCAATAACTTGATTTTTTTATTTTTCATAAATTCTAATCTGATATAAAGTCCTTTCAAATACTGAATTGAAAAACAAACACTCCCATGGCAGATCAAATGTACAGTCATCATTAAACACGTTCTAAGATTTCAGTGCCAATGTTTATAATGTTTGCTTTAAGATCGAAGTGTTCGCGAAACTACGTGAAATAAGCAATATTTTTATATTTATATCATTATTCATACACACTATACAGTAATTAACCATATTTTACAGTAAACCACTCTAATTTAAATCAAACATAACAAAACCTCAAATAATTACAATATTTTACGAACGATGACAGTTCACAACTTAAACAACGCGTGTGACACTTACTGAGATTGTCCGCTGGCTGTGCGGGTAAACCAGGGGGTCGACCGCCTAACTCTCTCGCTTTCGATCGCTTTGAAGGCGAGGCGAGGAGGAGGCGTCATCTTGTCATTTCGAAAGCAAGATGAAAGCAATATCGAAAGCTATAGGTTATAGCTTTCGATATTATTCGGTATTGTATTTCGATATTATATTAGAAAGCGAGGCGAGGGCCTCGCCTTCAAAGCGATCGAAAGCGAGAGTGTTAGGCGGTTGGGGGGCAGTTTGTCCTCTCGCGGCGCGTATATAAACCCGGTCGGTGAGAAGTCACGCACACATAACAGTGCTTGTACGAGTAGTAGTGTAAGGTACCTGTCGCAGAGCGCTCTAAAGAAGCTTGGACTCTGTTCGGGTATTTACTCATGTGGTGGCGTGGCACTAGTTTTTGACACTTTAAGCCCAGAGTTCAACACCAGATTTCGTCTCCAAAAATAATATAAAAGTTTAGTGGATAGATAAAGTTTAGTGGTGGCTAGGAAGCTGGTGGTCTGTATTCAATTGTTGTTAAAATAAAAAATACAACTACATTCACAAAAATACAACTAAATTCAACTACATACATTGAATACGTTTTACAATAAAGTTCCAAGTAATATTTAAAAACTTGATATTAATAAATTTAAAATCACCATTAAAGAAAAGCTTTGTAAAAAGCTTATTATATAGTGCCTGATTACATTGATGACAAAACATCATAAGTTTAAAATGCTCCAATCACTCCAACAGGAATTTCTAATTTAAAATATTGTTAAGTAGGAATTTTAAACTTGTATAACTTGGTAACGGCATATAATTTTGTAAATGTCGTTACTTATATTAAAGCTGCGAAGTTTCATGCGCCCATTCTTCTCCACAGCTAAAAAATAGACGTCCTGAATGGGTAGAAGGTAAAAAATGTTTGGACGATACAAGCACTTTTCTAAAGTTTACTTAAATAAAAAATATTGAATTTTGACTTTTACTTTGGAATCAGTTGCTAACCCCTTTTTTTTAATGATACAAGGAATTAGATGTTGATCACTGGTTCCTGTCACCTGTTCCTGTGGACCTCCGTAGCCGAGTGGCTTGGACTTTGGCCAGCGCTAACTCTCGAGGTCCCGGTCGGTCAATGTCGAGTACGAACTTTTCGATATTGTGTCGGGTTTGGGTGGTTGTGGTACTTTCGTTGTTTCTGATTTCCATAAAACGAGTGCTTTAGCTATTTTCCTTGGGATCAGAACAATGTATGTGGTTTTGTTTAACACTTTTTATGCCGCTACCCTATACTGTTTCAGTATCGACACAGTTTTGATAAATACTCAATTAGCACTGCCAGCGTAAAGCTCTATCTTAATTAAGTAGTTTAGTTCAAACTAAACTGAACAAGCGCCATTCCAACTTGATGCAACAGACACGACCACTTCGCCACCCTTTGTCTAAATCAGTGTCCTAAACATATAGAGAGCTTTCCACTGTTTTTCCTGACTCCGTACCACAGTCGCCGCTAGGTTTTACAAACACGGACAAACATTAAGGGCGAGAACTGGTGGCTCGGTTGGACTTTTCATTTGTCTTTAAGGGTGCGCCGACCAAAAAATGCCAAGTGACGGTTAAATTGATATAATTGCAAATACTATCGTATTTAATAAACAAAATATATATTTACTATCAAAGGGAACGTGTTTACAATTAGTCCGACCCATAAGTACATAACATATCATTTAAAGTTGGGCAAAAATCATGAAAACGAGACGCGGGTTTAGTTGATATCTTATAGTTTATCTAAATTATTGTACCTGTGTTTTTGTCTCAATAATTTATTATTTTTCAAAATAACACGTTAAATTCCCCATACAAAATTAGTATGGCCGTGCGGCATCAAATAAATATGAACGAAGACATTTCAAATAAAATATATGACACTTGTCACTTACGGACGGCGCACCCTTAAATGCCACCTTATTATCATTCGTTAAAGTTGTGTTTTGTTTAGTGATTCGGGTGGCGATTGCATTTGTTTCACGGTTTCAGGGCAGGACAAGAGACCGTTAACGAGAGCGGCGTTTGTTTGTTTTCCCACGCCTCTTGAGTCTTGACGACTGGACGAAAGCTCAGTCGCCACGATGACGCGGCGCAACGACCGATTTCTCGACGGTAATTATCAAAACAAAACGGACTACCGCAATGTAGAGCCGCGGTTTTCATATTGTCGCCTCAAAGGTAGTTTATACAAGAGCGCTGTTAAGTCACTAGCGCTTGACCTTAATTCCGCTTAATTATGTTATTGACCTTTCTGACCTATGCATCTTTATTAAGGTAAGACTTAAGGGCCCGTTTCACCAATTTCTTTTCACGTGTCAGCTAGCTTATCTTTATGTTGTCCTCTTTAAATAATCTAAATATAATATCATTTTACTTTTTATTTTTAAGTGCTAATTGCTGCAATGAAGCTGAATAATATGTATCATTTGTGAAAAATATTAATAAGTTTAAATGTTGTCTACTGAACTCTTTAGAACTCTGCATTTCCTTAGAAAGTTTCATAAGAATTGGCTCAGTGGTTTGAAAAATATTGAACTTTGTATCGGATACAGAAATTTATAAACTGTCGAATGACAAAACCTTCAAACTCTAGCAAAGTTTGGGGGACACAACACCACCTCCGCAAGGTTATTAGGGCCAAACAACCCTGCGTAAGCAAACTAACCAAAACAGGGACGTCTGCAGGGCGTTAGCGGCGCAATTTCTGAATCATCGGTGACGATAGTTCTCACACTATTATATCAATAACAAGTGCTCTCCCACTCGTATTTGAAGTCATCGGGTGAAAATCGTCGAACGGTACTTAAATGGTGTTTATAAATACTAAAAAAATGGAAAATTTTATCTAATGCAAGCATATATTATATTTTAAGTAAATTTTTAGTGATTTTAATATAAAAACCACCGGTGAGCTGAGTGCAAATTTTTCACACTCCTGGTCCTAACACCAGATCTGAATGGACACCACCATTTGGCTCGCCTAATGGTGCGATTAATAATAAATAATCACGCGAGCTTGACGACCCTGAAACTTCAGTATTAGTAATTTCGCTGGTACAATATATTAATCGAAAACAATGCTAACGTAATGACACTAGTCAACACAGTTTTCGTCGCCAAAAATGGCATAGAATTTCATTGAAATTTTACTGGTCGACCACGGTCGTGGTCGCTCACTATGGATGGGCCTTATCAGAAGGCTCAAGGTCACTTAAAGAGCAATGGAGAGGGCTATGCTCGGTTTCTCTGCGTGATCGAATCAGAAATGAGGAGATCCGCAGAAGAACAAAGGTAACCGACATAGCCCGAAGAACTAGCAACTGCTAAGCTCAAGTGGCAGTGGGCAAGGCACATTGCTCGCAGGACTGATGGCCGCCGCTGGGGCGGAATAGTCCTTAAGTGGTGACCGCGTACCGGAAAGCGCAGTGTGGGCAGGACTCCAACAAGGTGGACCGATGATCTGGTGAAGGTCGCGGGAAGCCGTTAGATGCGAGCAGAACAAAACCGGTCGTTGTGGAGATACTTGGGGGAGGCCTTTGTCCAGCAGTGGACGTCTTTTGGCTGAGATGATGATGATGATGATGATTTACTAGTCGACGCCTAGAAAGCAGGTGGTCTGTATTCAACTATCGCTTAAGTCACAAATTAGTTGCTGACCCACTATTTCAAATGATTAAAGAAAAAGGTGTCCATGACTGGTTCCTGTCAAACACTGGTGCTAACCCATTTGGCGGCAGAAATACGTATTAGGGTGGTCGCAATCCAGTTCAAAACAGTAAACTTACGCATGATGCCATAAAAATCATCCGTATCTTTATAACGTGTCGAATCTCAATTGTTTCTCGACGCATTGTAGTCATATAAGTAAAGTTGTACGAACGAAAGAAGTTGTGAGGCTTCAAAGAGCTGCCCATTCGCGTCACAGTCGTTGTGAATCCACTACGCGACAAAAAACAATAAACTTTCATTTCCCATGACGTGTCATTACTGCTTGAAAATCATAAACAAAGCAGATTTAATTAAAAGATTTCCCACTCGTGATTATATGCTGAATGAAAGGAAACGCACCTTCAATGAAGGAAGAAATTCACAGCGCAAACATGGTGCCTTTGTCAAATAACAACCGTATTTATTGTTACCATACATAGAGAGAATTCGTGAGAAGCTTTCCATTAGTAGTAAGGGTACAAAACGCTTCTTTATTTTATCTTATCTTACAATTCTCCACATGATCTTTAACTACGCAAAATCTAACACTACTTCGTGCGCGCAATTTAACATAGGTATAGATATTAAAAAGTCTTGAACGTTATTTAGAAATAGTGAATAGTTCAAAAACTATTATATTTCAAATTGCTTATAGTTTGCCATTTCTAATTTTAAAACCACCTAGGTATATGTATAATATTCACAGCTCTGTGTGGTAAGTAAGCTTTCAGTAACACCAACCTCGATAATATAGTTTGCGAGGAACACATAACAACGTTGAGTTTCACTTACCTTCTTTGAAAGATTTGCGAGTCGCCACTTAGCTGCTGGCTGCGAGCTTCCGACCAACTTTGGGCAAATCCGAAAAGTTTTCTTTAGACTAGTCCATAACACTTCGTTGCTGAGATATTAAGATCAATAGTTTTAGTACCACACTGATCGATAAATTATATGATTTTGAAATATCTTGTGATAATGCTTATGTTTTTATAAGCATTATCAGTAGTTTATATCGGTTTAACATAAAACCTGCAAAACAATCTAAGCATACGCTGTACAATGAACTATTATTAGTCTATGGCCGTACTGAGTAATGAGGGATGATACAAAGAGAAAGAAAACAAAAAAACGCATGACAAATTAAAGAAAAAACTACAGAACATGTTTAGAGCACTTTTTCACACGTGGAAAAGGTCTAAAACAAATATTTGCTGACAAAGGACAAAACCCAGGGCATAGAACGTCATGTCAACTGATGTTAAGACCAGGCTATTGTTTTAACCTAAATTCGTATTTGGTAAGTAACATTTTAATTATAAGTCATAAACATATTATTTTAAAACCAAAGCCAATAAAACTGATAGATACAGCTTAAACAGACATGAATTTAAAAATTAACTTAATTTTAGGCAATATATATAGGTATTAAGCTAGAGCTATGTATACCAAAGCCCTTGTGATATCTGATAACTGAATACATGTAAGATACCTTTTGGAATCGAACAATCAAATTAATTGGCTTTAGCTAATTAGCAGCGAGCGTTAATATAGGTATCTAACAGAAGTGACGTCATACTATTGTCATTGTTATTAAAAAAACTAGCAAGACCATTGATTTTAAGATATATTTAATGATAAGAAATACGTAATGCCAATTCCCAATAACAAAACAACTTATTAGCATACTAATTCAATTAAAGAAGTGTTAGTTAATTTTGGGACTAAAATAAATGCCTAGAAATGAATAATGTATGATGATGTCATATTTATAATTATCACAATGTAAATTTATTTAGCAGAATAATATTTGCATAGATTCACGTTAAGAAAGGTCAAGAACAGAGTCATGAAGTTGTTAATGCTCTTCGGGAACAATTGAACTCGAAAAAAATATCGTTTTTCATTTGTCAATCATATGGAATCGCTCAGTGTGCTAACCAAACTTCGTCGTCAAGTTCGCGCACTCACTAAAACTGTTCACGTCTCGGTATCGGAGAGAGTGGAGTGGTGACGTCATACACGCGATCGTCACGCAGGGCGGCTGGCGCGGCACTGGCCGATCGCCGCCCGCCCTTGCGCAAAGTTCACGGCGACGAACCGACTGACTTTCTATTCGGTGACATTATTATATTTCAATCGTACCAAATGTTTGTAGAATAAACATGCGAGATATTTTATTTCTAAAGGGAATTGGATCATTGCTCTTTATAAAACACGACAGAAATCTTGTTAGAATCGAAGCGGGCAAATAGCGTTGTGATTTCTTTGGACTCCCTGACTGGCAGTTTATTATGTATCAGCTGTGTGATTAGATTACTTTAAAGGCTAGCAATATGTTAGGTGAACTATATTTTATTCTTAAGAAAATCTTATGTATTATTTATAACTTTGTGTTTTAATGTGTTGTGATGATGCGGTGTATGTAAGTAGTTGACTGATTAGAGATGAATCTGATCGAAACGTTCCTTTGTTATAATTTTTTGTAATATTTAAAAGTATTACAAGTATTTTTTGAACATGATTCAAAGCTATGAATTTGTTAACCCTATGGTGGAGACCTTGTGCCGAGAAGAAGCCGCAAGAAACTCGACAAGTGCTATTTCTCTCTTACCTACAGGCAGTCCAAGTTTAAATATTTTAAAAAGACAATAAAAGTATCAGTAATTTGTCGTATGTAGAAATATACTACTTGTTTAATGGTGAGGTGTCGTATTTCGTCGTTTTCGTTCGTTTCACTGTCGTATTAAGAACTTTTTCTAATAAGCTTTAAAAAGGTTTTTCTACCCCTATTTATAATTTGAAACCAAATTTTTATATAACTTCGTTTGTGTAGTTTTCCATTTCTAAATTATTATAACATTGTACAACTTGCTAATATACATTGTTATGAGAGAAGTTATGTTCAGTGTGTTTACCGAAGTTCAAACATTTAAGTTGGTCATGAAACCGTCCCTAGGGAGGCGTTATGTTAAACACTACATAGATTGATTGACCAACATTGGATGTAATGTATATTGTTTTCTGAAGTTTCCGCAAACACTACAAATATACATACTGGAATGGAAACACTTTAAAAACGGATCTACTCGTTTATAGTATATACACTTGTTTTTATTTTTTTTTTTAGAGAATGGGCAGCAGCGTCTCTTTGTGAAAATTCTAACCATACTGCGATCGCCAACCCGCCTGCCAAGCGTGGCGATTATGGCAAAATCCCCTCAATCTTGAAAGAGGCCCTTGTCCAGTAGTGGACGTCTATTGGCTGAGATGATGATGATGATGACACTTGTTTTATCCTGACGGTTACCATTAGAAGACTCGTGGTTGTCATAGTTTCAATAAAAAAATAAACAAACATTATTAAAATTCTGTTATTACAGCAGGCAA
The DNA here is from genome assembly GCA_963082485.1 of Eudonia mercurella. Taxonomy (NCBI): domain Eukaryota; kingdom Metazoa; phylum Arthropoda; class Insecta; order Lepidoptera; family Crambidae; genus Eudonia; species Eudonia mercurella. Next base: position 10,140,971 of record OY720023.1, on the reverse strand, counting down.
GTTCGTTTTTCCTGATGAGACCTGATGTTAAGGTGAAATGGAGTCCAGGAGCAAAGGAAACTGATGCAGCTCGAAAACACTGCAGCATCAGGCACCCTCGCCCTGCTGGCTGTCTTCAAGCCTCGTTTGAAGGATCCCGTCATAGGAAGGAGTTACCAAATTCTTTTGTGCGTACGTTTGTGAGTACGAGAATTGCATAGCACAAAAGAGTATATTTTTTGAAGGCCAAAAAATAAGTTAAGCTAGGTGTTTAAAGAAAATGTCTTAATTAACATTGTAATAGTAAACAAAAGCGCCTTGTCACGGCAGCTTGGAACACAATAAGTTGGCGATAACACGTTTTAAAATCCATGAAGCATACTAAACGTCTATATTACAATTTAACGCTTCGCAAGTGGGAGCTCGTGCGTGAAATTTGCCATAATATTAAAAGGAAAGCTAGTACATATATTTTTCTTATTCTCATCTTTTCTATTCGATTTCATATTAAATTTTGTACCTTACAGCTACCGTGTTTAGTGTTGAGGATACCTACTCGATGTTTGAATAACCACTTACAGCCTTATGTAGTAAATGAATTGACAATGTAGGTACTTGCGTATAAGCTACTAACGTAAATATAATCAAACAAATTGTACTCCAATATGTAATTCTATGCTGGGAATCAAATCTGTGACATCCGGGTCGGTGATCTGTACGTATCTAGTTTAACAATTAGTCAAATACGAGTGATTTTTTCCCGAGCAAAAGATATTTTGTATGATGTTTTTGAAAATCAACAGCGTAATCTCCTAAAACATGCCAAACTTAAGCTTATAAGGAGGTTCCAATCCAATGTAAGCGTAAACGCTTTATCATCATCATCTTCATCAGCCCATTTTATGTCCCCACTGCTGGTGCACGAGCCTTCCCTATGGATGGACAGGGAGACCGGGCCGTAAACCACCACGCGGGCCCAGTGCGGATTGGTGGTTGTTAACGAGTGCTAATGCAGCCGGGACCAACGGCTTTACGTGCCTTCCGAAGCACGAAGGAGCTCGAGATGATAAATTTTTGGTCACCCATCCGATGACCGGCCTCTTAACCTCAGCACTCGCAGACCGGACGCGTTAACCACTGCACCATCGATCGAAACGCTTAAGAAAGTGAAATTAACATTTTCATTTTCTCTCATATCTTTTTCCTAATTCCAAGTACCTAGGTATCAAGTGAGCCGCTGTTTCAAAGCGTCGCCATTTTGTCCAGTTACAACATCTGATTGTGCATACCGCGGTGAGTCGTCGCCGGACACGTTCGTCATCGTCAGATTCCGGGCGGGTTGCGAATACCTGGCATAACCCGGACCTCATCCCGCTCGGCTTACAATGCCGCCGGGAATAACACAGCTCCTGTTATGCCGAGTGTAAAGGATCGTTTTCCCAACTGATATTATAGCGTTACAAAGTCAAACGCATAAATATACTTTTGACTGCCTCTTTGGTGTAGTGGTCAATACCACCGGTATCAGAACCAGAGGGGGTCCTCTGGGTCTGAACCTGGGTAGGTTCGATTTCCAGCGGGGGTAAATGTTTGTGTTGTCTGTTTGGTTGGTGGTATGGCTTCTTTGACCGCCTGGCTAGCTACCACCATCTTATCTAAATATGTCGCCATAAAATCAATGTTTGTAGCATTGTTGTGTTCCGGCAGCTAGAGTAAGATAGCCAGTGCTATAGCAGTTTAAGCATTCCAGGTTAAATGCGCATCCACCTTCGATCGTATGCCTTAAAGAAATAAAAAAAATATTATCAATATTAATTCATAACTGAAGCAGTTTTTGATAGCCATTTTACATTTCGATATGCCATACCCGTACAAACTTCAAAGCTCTATTAGTATTCGTTACAAACCAATAAGCACAATGGCCCGCACTGGGCAAGCGTTGTGGGTAATGGCCCAATTTTTCCATTTACTATTGTTGTGGGGAAAATCGAGCTCAGAAGAGAGACTGTAAAGAGGTAACGCTTGTTTGTTTGTTGGGGAAACCTTGGAAATACTGGTCCAATTTACAAAAAAAATTTCACTGATAGAATGCTTTATTCCTTGGGTAAAGGCTATCTTTTATTGTGATAAAAAAGAGATTTCTTTTTAAAATCTCAAGATAGATCAATCGATGATGATAATTTTTGGTTGCTTTGAATTCAAAATCGACTTAGAAAAAAAGTCGCCTTAAAATTGCTAGTATTTATTATATAAAATTGTATATGTCCAATATGCTCCAAATTAATATTTATCGTTTTTTTATATTTATTTATATACGAGCTTTATAGCTCAATTTTGCAGCAAGAAACTAATTACAGAAACGGCCGTGCTTGAACAATCTTTGACACTAGGTTCACTTCAGTCAACCGCGATTGATCAATCACTCGACAAGAAGAAAAAAGTATTATCTAGTTACTCGTATTAACATATAACTCCCAAAACAGCTTAATAATATTAAGTCTTATTGACCTAAGTTTTATTTAGGTCTAGTGACCTTAATTTTATTTAGCTATCTTCGCGACTTGTAAGTGCGTCTTAAAAGACGCACATTATGAAGATCACTGTAATACTCGTATACGAAAATACTTATATCTAGCATTAAAGCGAGTGTGACGCCTACATAACAAAACACATTTATTTCGATGAGTGGGAGTACTTCGGAGCCTTTTAATACTCTTTGAGAGCTCAGATTAAAACTAAACATAATAATTTATAGGTAGACTTTGATAACGACATACTTTTTCTTATATTATATTTAATTAGTTTTAAACACATTTAATCTTGACTAAACTCTAATTGACGAAGTGTGTTTGCTTGTCGCTTCTGCACATCAAAACGGAGCAAAGGAGCGACATATTTCGTTGGCTACTTTTATACCCGGAAAAACATTCGCTTAGAAAAATAAATTACAATACGAATATGTAAAATGTCTAAAATTGGCATTATTATTTTTTGTACAGCTATTTGTGACACACCAAATTTTACGTGGACGAAGCTAGGTGGTGCTAACGCTAGTGATAAAAAAAAACATCAATTTTTTCTGTTGATCTTAGTATTTCCACGCAAATTCATGGTTATCTACCTAAAAATGGTAGAAATTGATTTGAGGGCCAAACCAATTTCTACCATCACTTAGCCAGTGTCCTGCATTGTTGTGTAACACAGTCAATATCTATGACTGTAAGCATGTTAGTTTATTTTACAGAGCATTATAGGTAAATGGAGCTTCAGCGTCGGAAATATACGAGTTATCTCCATAGTTATCTCCATACAAATAAACAAAGAATAAGCTTCGCATAGTTATTCCGTGTTTTGTAACTTTACTCTTAGGGCTTTACAAATAAACAAAGGTCCGCATAGTTTTTTTCTTTTTGTTGATGGCTTCGTGCGATTAGAACATTTAGCCAGTGTCAAAGTAATTTTTCTAACAAGTAATACATAAATAAATAACATTTCTTTTCTGTATGATGATGATGAATGATAATAGAAATGAGAAGTGAGAAATTATATACCCCCCCATTCCCTCGAGTATCTCAGTAAAGATGTGGGGCTTTACGAAGTCCTCGGGCGGACTTCTTGAGAGAATTTGAAAAGTGACGTTGCACTGTTTTGTTTCATTTGCCAACACTCATGCACACTCACGAACACTTAACGGTTAATAATCCACCATTATTTCACATTAATATTCGATATAACACAAATTTTCGAAATTAAAACAAAACCGCAGACATGACTCTTCACTTTCCCGCCAAGAAGTCCGTCCGAATAGTTATTCCGTGTTTTGTCTCGTTTACTCTTATTTGAAATGAAGTTTACATGACAGGAACAAAACACGGAATAACTATTCGGACCTTATTCTTTGTTTATTTGGATGGCACATGGAGTTTTAAAGCTAAAGACAAAATTACTCCAGTCAAAGCACTTTAAAATTTAATGTTATAAATGACAGACTGCGGTCATCGCTTACCACAAGGACAGCAAGAAACTTTTTAAGAAAAAACAATAAAAATCCAATTTTAATTAAATGAAAATATCTTTCTCTTTCTAGAAATAGCTTTAACAACCATTAAGCTTACACACTTTGGTTCACTTTATTCAGTTTTGGTTTGTTGAATAGAAATAAATGAGATAACTTTGCAGCGAAGTTTATCAATGACTTTTCTGAAAGTTTCGACCTCTCTGTGACAACATAAAAATATTAATATCTTTATAGCATCTGGCTTTGGGCCGACAATAGATTGATCAACTATGATAATAGTTGAGTTTGGTTCGAAAGTTTCTAATGCAATTAAAATAACCAGATATATCTTAACAATGTAAGAAACACGTGAATATTATTATTTTATACTGACATTTCGAACTATTTGCAGGATCCGTGACCACGTAAAAGTTAATATATTTAAATACATACTATTGTTTGCACGAAAAACATACTTTGAAGTATTTATTAGGAGGTTCTTGCGCCCATTCTTCTCCACAGCTAAAAAATAGACGTCCTGAATGGGTAGTAGGTAAAAAATGTATGGACGATTCAAAAGCAATTTTCTTAAGTGTATTTAAATTAAAAAAAAATGACTTTAACTTTGAAATTGAAAAAAACTTTTTTGTTTCGTTTTTGTTTTTAAACTAGCGTCTCGTCGCAGGTTGAAACATCTTCATAAGCTATGGCACCGCTATAGTCACGTATCCGTTTTCTATTTTCGTTTATTTGCTATAACACGTAACAATTTCAGCTTTATGTGAGTAAGGGATGGATCTCGGTCAATAATACGAAGATATACGACCGAATACCTTATACGTGAAACGTGATATGGTGTGTTGTCACGAGGGAGAGTTAAAACTTTTATAAGCGAATACCTATATACCTACCTCCTGATACCACAAAGCATTGGTAGAACTCACAAATAATCCGATTTGTTTGATCGTAAGCCGCATTTCGTCTAAATCAGTTTGTAGTAAAGATTTTGGCTTAACTTCAACTGTGGTAAGTATATATGTTAGGAAGCTTATGCCTTGAAGATAAATGAATTCCTTACCATGTGTGGAATGCTATTTAATTAATCTTAAGAGCCTATTCCGCTGTTTTTTGAAATGTGTTATACTATCGTATATTTTGAATTTGAAGTTAAAAGTTTCCTACCTTTGCTCAAGCCTTCCTACACGAACATGAGACGAAATGAGAAATGAAAATAGAATGAATGTTGCCTTATTCACTTGGGACACATAAAGTGTGCAAAAATATGTTTCCGTTAAAGACGATGTCGATGAAGTCTACTATCAGTCGACCTTTCGATGCCCCAGCATTTCAGAAGTTACATAATTAATATAAAAGCAATGCGCAAGGTGCTACGCCATCGAAACGTTCTGTATCACACATTCAGAACGAATCATGTGTCGTTTTTTTTCTTTAAAAAAAATATTTACACCTTGTTTGTGAAGATTTTTGTTTTATATAAAGGGCCTTCACAGCTTCCCGATAAACGGAAGATAGAATATTCTGAATTTAAAGTAAAAAGTTTAACTTTAGGGTAGACCATGCCGCTGATCAGGAAGTTGGAAACCGACCGTAATTATGTAATACTGTTTGGGGCGAACCGTGTTATTATGATAGATTTAATGAAAGAGCTCTGCAAGGTTAG
>OY720023.1:10043114-10135114 GCA_963082485.1 Eudonia mercurella | reverse complement strand
AAATTAAATGAGGGTATACAAGCTACTAACTAATTATGAGATGACCAACACCTCAGTCTCCCTGTGACCACGGACCCTGCAAAGGATCCGAAACGTCAGGATAAACATTAAATAATGTAAAATAAAATAAACGCGAGTAGATCCGTAAAAGTTGTTTCATTTAAATGTGTAGTGTTCGCGTAAACTTTAGAAAACAATACATTTTGATTGGCTAAATGCTCGTGCAAAGCCATTAAAAAAATGTATAGACAGAATCCTGTTCATCAGACTTTCCGGGACTGTCAATGGATGGTAGGTATAGCAATATGCTATTGACATAAGGTTCTCTTTAGGGAGGGAGGGAGGGAGTCTTTTGAGGGAGATTTGACAGATTGCGCTGGTCTTATGTGAGGGGCGTATACATTCCTGTAAAATGTAAAAGTTTTATTATACTTACTTTTAGTTTTATTTTTAAGATTACTACTTGTTATTACTTTGTGAATAACGTCGTTGGTTACAAAATTAGCGAGGTTCTATATTATAAGCTGTAGTAGGAGACACATTTTGTTATTGTTTGTTATTCCAAATAAAAAAAATTACCATCTTATCTCGTACTGCTGGAAAACCATAACCATTTTGGAAAGCCGTTGTTAACTTTTACTCAGGTTACAATTCCCTTATAACAATAATGTTACAGCAAAATGAATAATTATTATGATTAACACAACACAGTATGGGTAAAAAAATATTGGAAAAAAAAATTGGAATTGTGTTCATTGCATATTGAGCAGAATAGTCCGATCAATTTGGTTGCCCTATTCACCGCTTAATTTGGCAAAAGTAACTCTACTGTTACCTACTTTCGAAACGTTTCACGTATACGTCACGTATGGACTTGGACCTTTGTCCTAACTTGTAACAAGGAAGAGCTACTTGCATGAGTAATTCAGTTTTGTACCGTCGTCGGCATATCGAATTTTAATTAAATAATTAATGTTACATATATCGTGTTACAAGCGCTCCGTATCTGTGGCGTGTTGGTTCAATTATTCAGGCCACGTCTGCCTAACGTTCCTTTGCTCTCTCCCGTCACTCGGCTCGGCGCCGATGAATGCCAAATCATACCGCGTTCAATAACCATTGTCTATACTTGTGCCCTATCGACATATAGCGATAGCTCGAGTATGACGAGCGATACCCATTACACTGGGCGCTAGCCGAGAGCCGGTTTAGCGGCTACAAAGAGCAGCAAGACATGCAAATTGCGTCAGTATTATGTGCCGTCGGATGCTCCTGTGGGATTTACATAGGAATGGAGGTGACGCCGGTGGCAGTTAGGCGCTTCCGCGCGAAACCTCGGGGCCCGCTCGAGCCGCCTGCCCCGGCACACCAGAAGATTACAGCAGCGGCAAATCAGGGACGCTCATTCATAACTCGGGCGAAAATGTTCGCGAACTAAATCTGCATAAACGCCCCATTACGGTAGTGAAAATCTAATTTCAGCATCCAGTTTTTTATAGTGAAAACCGGGAATTTATACGGACTTCCTACCCGGGTAAGAAACATTGCAATTAATACGCAGATGGATGAGAAGAGTCATCAGTAAAGTTAAGCTTTGATTAACGTAAAATTGGTGCATTATTGTCGAAGAGAATGTTTAATACTTTCCAGTTACAAGGATAAACTGTTTCTTGACAAATGCAGTTTCATCATCGAGTGTTCTTGTAGTTGGCGAATTGGTTGCCTATGGATAGTAATTAATTTGGCGAGCGGTCAGTGAGTGTTGTGAAGGCGTGGTTGTGTAACTGGTGACGTGGAGCCTGCGCCCGCGCTCACGCCGCCGCCGCCGTCGCCACCGATTTCTGCATTAACCTTGGATCAGGCATTCGGTTAAGTGCTTGGTCAACTTGGCTTAAATAACAAGCTATCAGAGGAATTTAAATGCAACAAGTAGCTGCTCTATCTAGTATATATACATACCTGCATTACATTTTCCCTCACGTTGTAGCATGAATGACATTGGAAAAAATATTTGTTTTAATTTTCTATCTCTACTCTTTTTTATTACTCTTATATATGTATATTATTACATACTTATCTTGTATTTTTATATACTGAAGCATGTTAAATTACCATTGATTCGCCATCATTACGTCGATTGAAGAAACCGCAAGATATGTGTTTCTATCTTCTTATGTCTTTAAATAAATGGATAACCATTTTCTAATAATATAGTATACTATGTTTAGTTAATTCCTCCGTGCTTCGGAAGGCAAGTAAAGCCGTTGCTCCCGGTTAACAACCATCAATCCGCACTGGGCCCACTGGGCTGGATGGGTTCCCCCTATCCATCCATAGGGAAGGCTCGTGCCCCAGCAGTGGGGACATAAATGAGCTGATGATGATGGTGATGATCTTTAGTTAATACTAGTATTTTTACTTTGCCACTTCGTGTATTAGGAAAAAAAACTATTCAATTAATTTCTCAACACCAAGAAGTTTCAATATCAAAACTAAAGCAATTTTAATTATAAGAGTTCGTTCAGTCTCGTAGCTTCTTATGCTCGGACCGCTTGCCACTTAATAGCTAGTTGTGACCCATTCACTTATCTGTGCTATCGATACAGAAACGTTATTGTAAATGAAACAATAAAATATACAATAGTCCTGATAGCGCACTACTTATTTAGATAGACCGATCCCATCGAGATAAAGCCTTCCGATTGTCTTACCGATTGTCTGGCAGTGTGTTGTAACATCAATCAAAGAGTACCTACTGTATAACGGTCGGCATTTGAAGCATGCAGCTCTGCATTATTTTGTTTTGCATTTAATGGTACTGGCCAGCAGCGACGGCTGTCTTAGAATACAATAAAAGAAAAAGACTGTAGGTATTCGAAATTCGAACATTGATGTTCCAAAACAAAAAAGACTCATGCAGCGCCAGCAAAATTAAACCTATATATTGGTAAAGTCTATTGGATGTAATCTGAAAATTAATAAAAGTTTTTCATTGTTATTATTCAATATAAGAAAATAATAAAAGTAATTTTGCAATTAATTACACGAAGCCTCATAAAAACGATAAAGCAGTTCGACTGTGAGAACAAATGACTATAAGTTGATAATAAATTATATTGTTTTAAGTAAGTCTGTGTTTATGCTTAACCTTAGGCCACCAATAAAAATAGTTTTCTTACAAATTGTAAACTATTCGATTGTCATTCATGATTTCTTTTATTTTTTTTCGTGCACGGAGGGTCGATTTCATAAGGCAATTTTCCTCCAACTTCTCACGTAGACATAGTCGCGAGCATATGCTAGTTCAAAGTAAATTTCGAACAAGGTACTATAAAATGTTTAAATAATTTTAACGCAAATTTTGTTGCGAAACAAATTACAAAAACACAAATGTTGAAAAAATTTCCACGAGTATGATTTTAACCTGCACCCTTCTGACATACCGGGTCAGGTGCTCTTCCAATTGAGTTATCGTGGTTCTAACCAGCCCGCCTCAAAAGGTACTATAGTTATTGAATACGCACCTCTATTCTGTTAAGTGGATAAGATAAAGTCATTACATTATCAAATCGCTATCAACTACAAAAGCAATTGACATAAAGTATTGAAAGATAACGTTTATTCATAGACAACTATAATGTGTCTTTAAGTTAATGTACCGTTATTCGAAGTTCATAAATTCAATAAATTATTTAACGAAGGTTATCTATTGTGTAAATAATGCGAGATTAAATGAGTGATTTAAGTTAAACAATCGGAACATTAAGTTGAAGTCAGCCGGTGAAAGTAAGATCCAACACCGTACATAAACTTAATAGAGTTATACTCGTAATAACATGACAGTTTTTGTTTTGAAGCAACAACTTTCTCACAATACCACAATAAATAAATGTCTGTGTTAAAATTTCATGTTTGTATATATGTAGGTTATGTTCTAAGTTTTAAGTATTCTAGGTAAGTATTATTTAACGAATTACACATAATACCCATATTAAGCGACTTTTCTTAGTGTTTTAGTTCTCTCTTCCGTCTGGTTCAGGAGTCTGAATGAGATCGCTTTAAAGCTATAGTAACACCAACTAATTTATAACCTCGTGGTGTTACAATATTATAATAAAAATATCCATCTTTCTATAAGATTTAAAATTATATTATTATATAAACTAAAGCCTAACCTACATAATCTTCATTATTTTATTCTGATCTATTGTAACAAGGATGTCCAAATAATAAACGGGAATATGGTATACTTGCGTAGAAACAAAATTTCTCGACATTGCAAATATTCAGGCAATAGGTAATGTCTTACAAATAATCTACCGACTCTATAGGACCTATAAATCAGTCAAAGGATTAAAGGCTATCCGCTGCCTGGTCAGAACATATTAAAAATATGGGACGCAGAGGGTTAATAAACAGAGATGGACCTTCGAGCGGCAGGAAATCACGGTTGACATGTAATGGACCCGATTACCGCGCCGCTGCCGGCCGCTCGGCCTGTTTCTGGTGGCTTAGCGTGGAACCAATCGAGTGGGACTATTTTTTGAGGTCAACAAATCGTGTAGTCTATAAGATAAAATTTTAGGCTGGTTGATTTTTTCGAGTAAAGTTTTATCTTGTAACTAACTATATACTATAGTATTGTGGATGTAAAAATTCAAAATTATATAAATGTGTGGTCTATGTTTTTACTTATATTTAAAGGTTTTATAATGTAATTTTGACATGAAATGATTTGTAATTTTCTAGTGAACTTTAAAACTTACGTCATAACATGTTTGACATTGTTAATGTTATATATAGATATATAACTATTTATTTGCACTTCATCATGGTATAAAGATGTAACAATAGAAATACATAGATAAAATAATATTTTATATTAGAAAAACTTTGTCTATTAGGAAGTTCGGGTCATATAACTAACCACAATGCAGCGCTATACCAATAAGGCTTGATCGGTGTAAGCGACTAATAGCTATCATGGCTAGCTCGATTTTTTTGTTCACCCATCGGGACAGGCGTTACAAAAGTTGTTTAACTTGCAAGATCGTAACTCCTGCGCTAGTCGTTACGCCATCGAACGTCATTTATAATGTACTTTGCAAGGAAGTGTTCTTATTTTCATGATACAATAAGATCAATGGTATTATCTAGCGACTACTGAATAACGCCGCGAGACCGGTAGGCCGAGTCTGTAGCCAAACCAGATTGGCCACAGATAGTTAACTATACAGCCTTAACAGCTAATAACCCTCCCGCGTTTTTACGGCTTATGAGGATGATATATTCCTGATTTTATTACATATTTTATGGTTTAATTTTTATAGCTGTCTGTCTTGGTAACGCTTTTTATTTACCTAGTTGGTGTCACAGTGGATTTTTTGTCCGATGCCAGGTAGCGATGGCAATTAATATTATTGGAAGTTATAAATATTAATTTTAAAATACATGTTCACTGATCGGATAACAGAACATTGAAGTTTAGGATTTAGTTACGTAGCGCTTTATAAGTATTCGTATTTCTAGTAGCGTAAAGCGTAATTCGTAAATTACAAAAGCAGTTTCAGCAATAAATTTTTACTACGTAAGTACTTACTTTGATTCAACAAAACATTTTGTACCTATGGCAAATCTTTTCCGTGCCAATAACAATTTGCCAAAACAAAACGAGCAGCGTCCATGCATGTATACCTTATAAATTTTAAAAATATTATATTTATGTCCTCTACCTACGTGTACCTATGTTATTAGAGCTTTCTGTAATAAAAAATACGATTACTCGATCGTGCGAAAAATGCTTTGTTCTATTACAAAAAAAAAACACTGTGCACATCTAACCTAAAACACAACATAATCAACACGAAATAAGTTGACAGGGTAGAAGTTGATCGCTGAGCGGTTGCCACGAAACTCCAATAGCCCTACCATGAGTTAGAGGTTTTTCACTATTCGAATGAGTGAAGTTAACCACAATTTATATTCTCGTACAAGAAGTTGATTGGACATTGGCGTTTGCAGGGTAGAGTTGATCACTGAGCGGCTGCCACCGGACTTCGTTGGCCCTACCAAGAGTTCTCATTGAAGACGACGCGACGACGGTGTGCTAAGTGTTTCACTACTACACGCTGACCGCTGAGTTCGAAGTTTTTCACTACTCGAACAAGTAAAGTTTGCCGGCACGGCATGTTCATAGCGGAGAGTTGATCGCTGAGCGATTGCCACTAACTAAAGTCCAGTCGCCCTACCATAAGTTCACACTGACCTTGTGGTGAGTTCGAGGTTTTTCATAATTCGAACGAGTATAGTTAGAAGAAGCAGATTGCACATCAACACGGCATAAGTTGGTAGGGTAGAGTTGATCACTGAGCAGCTGTCACCAAACTTCATTGGCCCTACAATGAGTTCTCACTGACGACGACGGAGTGCGGAGTGTGTGTTTTTTTACTATGTGAACGTTTATAATTGAGCACAATTTGTACAAAAGGGAACAAAGCTGCAAAACACATAATTATGAACTTGTAACTTAAATAAATATTAGACAACATCACATACATTGCTCTGAGTCCAAAGAAAGTAGTAATGTTAAGTACTTAAGTTTTACGTACTTATACGTTTTACGTCTTAAGTACTTATGTTTTGAAAATTAGGAACAACGACGGCACCACAAACTTTTTTATAATTTATAATAAAATATAAAAAAAACTTCGTTTTTCTTCATTAACCCAACCGGGAATCGAATCCGGGGCCTCGGAGATGGCAATACCAGTACCCAGCGTGCGAGCCACTCGACTACGGAAGTCGTCAATCAGTCAGAATGTTGAATTGAACTCGCACTTTTCACTCTGTACTCGCAGGAGGCAACGTTCACGTTTTGCACTCCAACGTGAAAAGCAACGCTTTTTATAATTTATTTTATTTCTATAATAATTTTCTTATAAACCTATTTTGTATTTAGCTGCTTGCCAAAACAATATTTGAATTCGCGTAAAAATTATTAGCGCTTTTTTATGTTCACTACTAGAGCGCACTGTTTACTTTACTATCCAACACAGTTACGCCGTCATTAGCGAGAAGTGTATAAGTAGACTCATGGTAGGGCTGCAGGTGACTGACCCGCGACCTAACTACGTAGGTTAGCAACTGGTTATGATTTCAAAATGATTCCTGGAAAAACAAACATCGGAAATAAATATAGTAATGTAGAAGATCGGTACTTGTAGTAACAGTAACGCTGGTTTTTATATGAAGTTTTCGATTAAATTAACGCAAAGAATAACTATCTGCACTCTTTAGTTTAAAATAAAATATAAACCTGTATATTTTACGCAGGGAGTAAAATATACAGGTTTATATTTTATTTTAAACTAAAGATTTAAACTTTTCATTGCCTTGACAAACACGTTACTTAGACATACAAGGTTGATATACTTAACCTAGAACACTCTTACCATCCTTAAAAGGAACCAGGGGCCGACCTAGCTGCTATTAAAAATATCTCTTAGCTGAATTTCGATTGTTTTCCATAGTACTGATACCTAAATCAGGTCACTGAAACATGATTATTAAGGACGTTTTAAAAAAGCAGAACCGACGCTCAGTTGTTTGCTCGACGACTTCTCGCCAATTGTGTGACCGATAACTTTCATACAGATACATAGTTCGGCCGCCAAAGCTTCCCAAAACCAACAGCTTTCGTGACGATAATTCGACGCAAAAATTATTCGGTCAACGACTGGAGTACGCTAAACTTTTATACGACTGAAATCTCACATTCGGAAAAATAAAACCCAATCAAAACAACGAAAGACATGCAATGTTTTATTTTACCTTTCACGCATATGAAATCCTTTAGAGTAAATGCTAAAAATACAGTTTTAATTTTTGTGCAAAATTTTTATAAATAATTAATATTTATGAAAAAGTCCTTTGTGAAGTTTTTATATAAACTAGTGGTCGCCCCGTGGTCGAAATTCGACCGTAATTTTATTAAGGCAGCACGGACTGTATCCTAAGAAATGAAAAATTTAAAAAGATAGAATGTGAGTTTGGATTGACATTGACAGATTTCGGCCGCTCCTCTTCCATTTTTGAAATTTTTGAAAAGAGTATATATGCGTGTGTGTCAAATACATCGTAGTGTGTGTAATGTTTGTTTTATTGATTTAATGTATTTTTTATGCATAATTAAAAAAATATTAACATTCTGCAATCCTTCTCTATATAAACTATAAGTGTGCGAAATTTCATACTCCTCCGTCCGCGCAATTTTCGGGGTCAAAAAGGGGTACAAAGTTTTTGCTTCACGTATTATTATATAGATAAAACGGCATCTATAAAAAGCATTTGCGATTTTCGATTCGGCGGGACGTGGGACACTAAAAACTAATAACAATAAATAATTAATTTAAACAAAAGGCTTACTTACTTTAATAGTAAAGTCAATTCCATGCATACTTATATGAGTTCTTAATACACTGTATTTTTTCTGACTTAAATTTGTCGAATGGAATTTTTTTTTAATACCATTCGAGATTCGAGATTTAAAATAGCATAATATGACACCTTAGCCCCATCCCGTGATTAATTCTTGATGGCTATGAAGTCGGAATTTCGGCATTACAATTTTATTCTTGTTTTTCGTATTGATTTCGTATATCGGCATATTTTCGAGTAGGCGCACCCTCTGCCTTTTCACTATTAATAGACTGACGACGATTGTGTTCATAAATAAACAAATTACTGTAAAAACCCGTTCCGCAGCATTAAATTATAATATTTTAAATAAGTTTCCGCTCATCCATTCTAACAAAATGAACTAATTTATATGACAATAGCCTTTTTTGTAGTTTCTACAAAAGTGCCTAACAGTATTTATGAATATTTAATTAATATGATACTTTAATAACTAGTATTTTTATATTGTTATTCAAACATCTTCGAAGGTTATTTGGGGAAAAACGTTAAGTGTATTGATTGACGTGTGTATTAATAAATTATATATGAGTTATGGTGCAACATGGAACAAAAAACAAGCACAAATAGCTTCTGTTTTATCATCATCATTATCACCGCTCATTTTATGTTCCCACTGCTGGGACACAAGCCTTCCCTGTAGATGGATAGGGAGAACGGGCCATAAACCACCACGCGGGCCCAGTGCGGATTGGTGGTTGTTAACGACTGCTAATGCAGCAGGGACCAACGGCTTCACTTCCTTCCGAAGCACGGAGGAGCTCGAGATGATACATTTTTGGTCACTCATCCAACGAGCCGGTATTGGGAAAGTTGCTTAACCTTAGCAATTGCACACCGGGCGCGTTACTCGGCCATCGAGCTCCTCTTCTATTTTGTGTTACAGATTAAAACAGAAATATTCTATTTCATTTACTTATATAGTAGCTTACGACTCTGTGGAATTGGTTTATCAAAACGTATTTATCACGTACCACAATTTTTTTTAATTCGGCGAATTTTTTTTTGCTTATATACCGTGTTCCTCTTTTTATACAGGAAAAAATGCATTAGGCTCACCATTAGAGCCTAATGCAGACCTACCCACTAAACACCTAGTGTCATCCCTTCTCTACCACTGGGATGTCTCGGGACCACAAACGCAATTACCAAGTTATCACGTGTCATCTGGAACTTCATTTGACTTATCCCATTCAATTACAGTATGACACACTCTGGCTCTTCATCTATCATCGTGCAAAAAATTTCGTCGATCCATTGCTCTGTTATCGATGAGACGTAAGACAAACATTTTTCCAAATTTAATATTAGTTATTAACAATCGATCTTATATTGCACCGATATTTCACTTTTAATCGACAAGTAGTCATGAGTGTTATAGTAATTTATTTTAAAAAAGCTTTCAAAGACGCCTGTGCAGTGCAATATTAAAAATAAATAAAATTGAATATCCTCATGGTGTCTTCTCTCTCGCACCGGATTTTGAAAACCGGAATCTTTATGGTTTAATATTATAATCCGAATGGAGTCCTTTTTACATGTTATCATCGTTGTATCTCTTCTTATTTATATCATCCGCCAGTTTTGTTGTGTTTGTTTTCATAAGCTTGGGATCAGCAGTGTTATAAGCACCTTCGTAATCTTTACTTATTTTTAGATTTATTTCTTATTAATAGTATTTATAGTGTCGTTTTCTTTGAGTCAATGAGAGATATTCTCGTTGTTTGTTTGATTTCTAGAATTTCTGTAGATTTTTTTCTGTTTTCTAGGTTATTTAATTAATTCTTTCTTTTTTATTATCTTTATTAGCTCTTTCGCCTTATCAATCTTGCTGTCCATAATGACTGTATAACAAGGTCTTATCTCAAATATTACATACGTTTTACACAATTGATTGTGTTATAATAATGGCACGCACAAACATTTTTTTATCTTGCAATCAATACAAGCATCGATATGACCCGACTTAGACAGATTGACAGTCTTTATCTAATGTCATAATGTGACTTTGGGTCTATTATCCAATTCGACGTACCAATCTCCAAACTAAAAAAACTAGTTCTTCGTTAACGTAATTAAATTTCATATCAGAAATAATGAACCACATTGTTATTATGGCTTAGTACCTGGCTAACAGTCAACGTCTTATACGAGACTGTTAGCCAGGTGGGCTGAGAACAAGCTCTACCTCCAAACAATCCAAGTAGATGAATATGTACCATTTTTCACCCACTCACCACTAGGAATCCAACCCGGACTTATAGAACATAATCATGCTACAGAGCCGAAAGCCGGAGGCGCCAAAAAAGGGTAAAAGAATGTTTCGACATAATATCTTTATTTTAACCCCCAGGTGGATCCAGTTAGATCCGATCTGATATGTCTTAGATTCAGATAGGTCTAAAAAAAGTCGACTATGGACAGTTTCAAATAGTATAAATTCAGTTTTTAAAAAATTTTTACACTTTTTTATGTTTTCAAATACCTACCTATTTTGATCCCTGTAGTAAGTTCTAATAAAATTAGTTCTCATTTCTAGTTTTATTCGTGCTTCGGAAAGCACGTAAAGCTATTGGTCGTGGCTGCATTAGCAGTCGTTAAAAACCACCAATCCGCAGTGGGCCCGCGTGGTAGTTTATGGCCCATTTTCCTTATCCATAGGTAAGGCTCGTGCCCTAGCAGTGGGGACATAAAATGAGCTGATGAATCATCATGTTTAGAACCTTTATCATCATCAGACGATAAAGGTTCTTAAGACCTAGACGATGTCAAACAAAATCAAATTAAACACAGTTGGTATTGGTACATAATGACGAGTAGAATAGAACGCACGAGAAGGCTTTATTGATTTTGGGAAAATTAATCTGTTGGCATGGTCACGCGGTCGCCGGCTAATCCGAGACGAAATCTCTCGTGGCGTGCTCATTGTTTTGGTTTGTAGATTCAGTGACGTTCGTTTTGAATACTCTGCTCCGGTTTTTTATTGAAATATTGTCTATTTTCTTTTTCGTTTTAAGAATTTCTACCTATATTTGTGCACAAATCGCTTCCATAATGACCAAAACATTCAACCCATTATAAATTTAAACCCATTGAAAAAAGTAATAGTGAGTTAACTTGAAAGATTATTATTGGTTTCTTCCTTACTCATAAATACTATTTACATTCCAATTTTGTTTATTTATTAAATAATGTACGTTCTAAATGCAACCTTAATACAGGCAAATTGCTGTAATGGCGCCCTAATCTAAATTCAGCATTCAAAACATTTGACAAATTATATCCGAGCGAAATTCGCATGAATAAAATGCGTCGGACGTGACCTGCAACCT
This sequence comes from Eudonia mercurella, assembly GCA_963082485.1. Taxonomy (NCBI): domain Eukaryota; kingdom Metazoa; phylum Arthropoda; class Insecta; order Lepidoptera; family Crambidae; genus Eudonia; species Eudonia mercurella. Next base: position 10,123,307 of record OY720023.1, on the reverse strand, counting down.
TAATAAGTTGAATTCATTGGAGCGTGAGGCGGGCGCGGCGCCGCCGCTTTAAAAACTCCGATAAAAACATCACAAGAAAACAATATGGGTCAGTTCAGTTCTTCAGCTTCGATACCAAAATGAACCACTGGAAGTGAAAAAACAAGCTTATTATCTTCAATTAGTTTCCGATGAGCGGCGCCCGAGCTAGAAACATAAAGAGGGCGCAATATTGTCCGGGTGGAATGAGAAGCCGCTTTGAAAAACACAGCTTGCGGTCTCACGGCGCCTAAAAGGAAAAAGGGTTAAGTTTCTTACTACAGCGTAGTGCAACCCTACACCTAACGTAGACATAAATACAGCAGACATACAGAGCACGCATCATCAGGGAAGGGCAACCGAAAGCGAAGTCAACTGAAACTATCTCGCCATCAGAATAAGGCTGAAATTTAAATGGCAGCATTTTAGAGGGGTTAGCTGTGCCTAAATAAAGGTCGAGCTCTAACGGTAGGCAACTGAATATTTTAGCAAGCCGACGATCCCTCAAACTTAGACCGTCATCAATATGAGTTTAAAACTTTACCGCACACCGGTAATAAAATAAAGTGAAATTTAATTTCTGCAACGTTCGGTTCATTAGTAACAACGGAGTAAGTGCAAGTCATACGCTCATTAAAGTAGGGATATGTAATAATAACACTAATAACTAACTTTGAACAGTTTTACTTCGTGTCAGACTTTGGATAGTTGAAGTTAATTCTTCAAGAGCTAACCGCTTTGTGAAAATTTTGTGAAAATAGATGTAAAATACATTTTTTAAAGGTACATAAAATTCATAAATCTTTAGCTCGAAACGTTCTTACTCGTAGCTGCATAAGTATTGAAAAAAGAAAGAAGGGAAGAAACCTCAATCTCAAAATATAAATACTTGTATATGTATCAAGTGTATAATTTTAATTTGTAGTGTTCACGTGACCTTTATAAAATAATCTATGATACACATTACTCCATTAGAAGAAGATCAACGTACCCTTGATTCAATAGAAGCTCCGTTTCAAGACACGGAATAGCCTTATTAATAAGACGGAACCTTATGGACTGATCCACTTGAAGTTGCGGTTGCTACAGCAATTATTGGTTTTTGCACTTGTGGCCAGTCATGTGCGCAGTTCCTTCACTGCGACTGGTTGTTTTTTTTTTGTGATATTTCATTACGCGGCCATCGTACGGTGTAACTTGACCTGTGGCTACCTGGTGACATGGAAAAAAATTAAAGTTCAGTACTTGTTTTCATGTTGTGGTCTCTTTCATTGTTTTTTAAATTTATGACTTTGACATACTTGACCAATTACCCTTTTTTTCCTTGATCACGGGCAGCGACAGCTTGTTCTAATTTAGATTTGGTTTTGTATGTTATTTATTACTATAGATTGCTCATGTTATGACAAACTTACCACTTCACCTGAATACACAATATACTTACTAAATTTATTTGAAGACGTCATTATTTTAATTATGAATTTATTAAGCATACAGTTTTCAAATTCTTATTTAAGAAAGAGTCTCATAACAATGAAACTTTTTAGATAAAAAGACTTGCAACTACTAAGCTTAGAGATTTAAATACAAAAGTTCAAAGGTATCTTACCTCCCAAGATTTGTGCCTGGAGTTTCATCTTGAAACAGGAGAGCTACGCGATTTCGATTAATCGCTAAAGAGCACGTTTCACGGTTCATATTTCTGAAGACTTGTCGACTCTTTAGGGATACTTTTATTCGATCTGTAAAGGTATAAGATTGGTCGCTCATTGATAGCTAAACGTGAATTCACTTTGTTTAATCTCCTCGTTGCTTTTGATAGTATTTGACAGTCTCTTATTACCCCTTAAAACAGAAAGTAGCTAGGTATATTAAAACATAAATTTTCCAAAGTTTACGCGTATACCCTGCAAAGGGTTCAAAACATCAGATTAAAATAATATGTAAAATAAACACTTGTAAATTTGTAAAAAGTGTTTCATTCGAAATGTTGTAATAAAATTTGAATCCTTTTATAGCACTGTCATTGTTACCATTTTCCAATCTGTAATACAATTTATATACCTGTTTAGTCAATCTGAATTATCATAAAACGTCAAGATAGTACGAGTAGACTCTAGATATATTTCAATAAAACTATACTTATCTTTTGGTGTTCAAAATGTATACGAAATGGTATTTTCTGTGTAACTCAGCCAATATCAAAGACATTACTTCTTTTACTTTTAAAAGTATACTGTTGATCCCAACTTTAAACAATAAAAAATAGCACATCGAAGTGTATCCCACAGTTCCGTATACATTTCCAGCCTGAATCCATTCATCTCGTTTGCGAAACAAAAACCGCCGTGCACAATAACATCGTTTCGAAAGTCTCAGTGAGTCAGTCACCAGTGACGTGACTTTCATTCATGTTGGCACGACGTTCCGGGAAACGCACCGTCCGTCTGTCGGATTATAGACTGTTCATAGTGATTCACTCATAAAATATAACTTTTACGGCCACGAAAAACCCACTAACAACCTAATTTGGATCAGGTAAGTAATCCGTTCACGGAATCGTATAGTTCAATAAAGTGTTGGTACATTTAGGTACCACAATAAAATAGACAGCAAGTAATCTAAGAAATATAGACTAACCGTTTGCGATATGGATTCTAAAAATGCTTTATTTTTGTTTTCAGATGTGACAATGCGGTTATACGGGCTTCTGAATTGGTGAGACTTGTCTACACTCTTTTAAACTCTATGGCTGATTAACTTGAAGGCAGTTACTGCCATCAGTTGTATGGCAAGCCAGTGTTGAACCCGGTACTGACAAGCCTGTAACATATTTATATAACTGTATGCCGTGCTGACTTCAGAACTGATTACAGTATAAACAGTTTTCAATGTCAGCACGGCGAATAATTGCACTAGCGCCAGTAAATGCACCGTGTATTAGTAATTCAGTCATAATGGACTTTCTTTTACGCTCTTATTGTGTTCGAGAAACAAGCTAAAATGGAAAAGTATTTGTGTTGCATGTATCACTGTTTGTACAGCCATTTACTTATTACGCTGGCGAAAGTAATATTTATTTTTGGCATTGTAACTTCTAGCTTTTAGTCGTAAGCTCCTTTCGGCTTAGAGCTCAGAATCGTCTGTATTGTTGATGTTGGCTTTTTCGCAATTCTTTTCTGTTGCGTAACTTACGTAACAATCAAATTATGCAATAACAAATTTTTTTTTCTCATCGGAAATTTTAATAACATTTTTTCGCCTACACTTAACATGGTTTAATTATGCCAAGCGCTGATCCTTACGTCGTCGTCTAAATCCGCCGTTCAAAAGTATATTCCTGGTCGTAACATTTACAATTTGCACTTCCTTTGAGCAGAGAATTTCAGGATATATTCACATAAAACAACTTAATTTTTTGTCTACAAGGTGAAGAAGGTCCTATTTAATTGAAAAAGATGATGATAATTTTTATTATCATGTCTTCATTTATTTAATTCATAGTATAAATCAATTGAAACTTACCTATACCTTTTTTTTCGAGAAAAATTGATTCGGATAAACATGAGTTTTTTTTTTATATTTACGTGTAAGCACGGTGCCTTGATCTCACCTGATGTTAAATGGTGATAAGGCCAATTGGTGGAAGCGCACTTCACCCGGGATCCTCAACTAGTGAGGCACTGGCTATCTTATCTCTAGCTGCCGGAACACAACAATGCTACAAACATTGATGTTATGGCGACATATTTAGATAAGATGGTGGTAGCTAGCCAGGCGGTCAAACAAGTCCTACCACCAACCAAACCGAGTAAAAAACATGTACTCCCCGCTGGGAATCGAACCCGGGACCTCTGGGTCTAAACCAGTGGTCTTAACCACTAGACCACAGAGGCGGTTAAATTTGACGGTAACATTAACATTTCAGACTCTTTAATTATTATCAGTGAATATAAACCAATTATCTGAACTAATATGTCGTACTTGATTTAAAAAGAGTTTATGGGACCGGATCTTACATCGGAAGTAGTGCAGTGACATAACTAAGTTTCATTTGTAAATATTTTAATGCAAGTTGGTTTAGTAATTTAAAATTAAAATCCTGAATTAATTTAGGTTGTTACTACACACTCACTTAATGTACAAATGGCGTGTCTCATAATTTGTTTCAAAAACACATTCAAAGTGTTAAGCAACAAGCAATACGATAGTGCATTCAGCGTTCACTCTATCAGGCCATTTGATCATATGAGAAAATTGAACCGATTAAACCACCTCACAATGGAGATCTAGCGGCCTGTTACGGAATTAGGAATACATTTGAGACACCGCTTTATTCGATGCTATTTTCGTATAAATATGAATCAGCCTGTGATTACTATAGCAGACTGATATTTTTTTCAATATTACAATATATTAGAATTTGATTGACCACTTTTTCTGCAGACGGTTATTTTAAGCTAAACATAGTATTGATTAAGTTCATGAAGATAAAAACAAATCGGGATCCTCCGGGACAGGATCCCCGGGGAATGGGATCCTCAGGGAATAACCCGTTGTAAGCGTGTTTGTATCTTATGTCTGTAGAAACTGAATTTTACAAGACATTCAACTATGAAAAGGCAATAACATAAGTATGACAAGAAGTTAGTTAAGTTTGGTTTAAGTTTGGTGTATTTTAATTAATTAAAAGAGTTAGCTTAGTCTACAGAAGAATGGAAATTGCTCTTAAGTTGTTGAAGAAGAATTTAGTTAAAATAATGGTTAAATAAAGATTTTTGAGAGATGATTTGATGATGAATTGAATTTCAACAATATTTGATTATAGTAATTTAAAAAAAGTTGTACTGTCTGCGTGTTATCAGTACATATCATTAATCTCATTAATTACTTATCATTATGTACGTAAAATTTATATTTAACGTAAGAGAGGAAGGGTGAAAAACATATTAAATCTATTAGGATCCTTTCAATGCAATTTCAAGGCATCTTTCTATGATATGCATGTTTCTATGATTGTCAATATATCCTTGAAACTTTGATCAAACAATTGAAACCGTCCGCAAGAACACATTGAGCTTAATTACGCATTCGCTTCTCAATAATGCCTTAAACAAGGGTAATATCGCGAGGCCCACACTTAACCCTAAAATGGTGAACTTCTCAAATTGCTCGTGTAATTGCACCGTATGTAGAGGTGATTAGCCTCTGGCCTAACCAGACCGAAACAAATCCTCAAATTGCGACTTCGCGGGAACTGACCGCGGCAGTTGTTTCCGCGATTTGACCGTGACTGCAGTTTGCTTTAACTAGATGTAACGATGGGTTGATAAAGTTCAGTCAGTCAATCTTTGTTGGTAAGAAAATAATTAGTCAATAGTGAAACTTGATTTTTAGTAACGCCTTTTTTTGTGAGAAATCAATTTTTAAGTTGCAACGACGAGTGGTCAAATCAAAATTAGTTATATAAATTTTAATTAAGAATTGATTGCATCTTCTTCTTACCTAACTTTGATTACCTCATTCCATTCGATCATCATCAGCTCATTTATGTCCCCACTGCTGGGGCACGAGCCTTCCCTATGGGTGGATAGGGAGAACGGGCCATGAACCACCAGGCGGGCCCAGTGCGGATTGGTGGTTGTTAACGATTGCTAATGCAGCCGGGACCAACGGATTAACGTGCCTTCCGAAGCACGGAGGAGCTCGAGATTATAAATTTTTGGTCACCCATCCGATGACCGGCCTTTGCGAAAGTTGCTTAACCTCAGCACTAGAAGACCGGGCGCGTTAACCACTGCGCCATCATGCTCCTCGCGCCATCGAGCTCCCATTCGATCACGTTAACAAAAATGAGAACTTGCAAGCATTATGGCGAGGCGTAACTGGTGACATACGACGAGAGTAAAGAAAAACATAAAAAATCTTGTTCGTATGACAAATAAAACTTGTACTAGGCTCTCTAGAATATCCCTCTTCCCTATATTCGTTTGATTTTAATTATTAGCCAGAAAAGTATTTGCAAAATCTATATAAAAAAAAACATTTTTCAATATTCATTCATTCGTTGTAACCAATGCGAGATGACATGACTTCCAGAGCAGTGTCCTATCATAACTTAGATTTGCTGACGACTGTCGCTGTTGTCATAAATAAAGTAATATTAATTTGTACGGCCTAACCCGCCGCGCCCACGCAGAGTCCCACGCGTGGCCAAGCCCACCCACATGCTTTTGCTTGCTTTCTTCACTCAAGGGTCGACAAATAAAAGGACACAAAGGATCCTTAGTGTTTAGACACGTCCAAGGCCGTGTGATAATTTATAAGCTATGAGAAAGCACACACACACATAAGCAAGAGTAAAAGGTTCAAAGAGTCCTCGAACCCTGGTTTACAGTTTTCTAGTTAAATAGTTTTTTTTGTTTACGCCATATTGTTTAGACTAAAATTAAGAAGGAAAACTATATCCAGATCCGGGATTCGATAAAAATAAATGAACAAAATTTCACTTTTTTTTTTACACACTTTTTATACACTTTAGATAAACTTGACTATGACTTAGCCCCCTTAGATCTAGATAGACTATATATATTTATATTTATATATATTTTTTATTTATAAACATTTTTTAGCCTTGATTTCTTTATAGTGTAAATATTTCTTTAAAAAAATTATTATTTATTATCCAATACATTTTTTTAACGTAACTTAGGTAAGTTTCATTTTTGTTGCCATTCGATTACGTCAACGAAAACGAAAATTGGTATGGCATTGAAGCAACGCCTCCTAGTAGAAAACGAGGATAGTTAAAATTTTGCTGGCAGGCGGTACTCATGCCTCGTCGTCGGGGGATTCTGCTACTTTTATACTTCCACAATTGTGTCTCAGTGGCCCAATTGTCAAAATGTCATAATCAGACTACCGAGACAGATATTATTGTGGACGTAACAGCAGAATCGAGGCACAGTAGTCGTATTTTTACGTTTTTTATTAAGTACCTTAGACGTAGTAATGTACTCGTATGAATGCAACGGTTGATTGATTAAAGTCTTAACGATACTGACGTAACAACGCTGGATTAAGCTGGAAGCTTTGCGATGTGTAAGTTTGCGCTTTAAAAACATCTGTTTACGGAAAAAACATTTTTAAAAGTGTCGGCATTTCTTTTCGGTCTTTTGTTTTAATTGTGAATTAAATATATGTATAGAGCGGCTTTCTCTCCATTTACCCATTAATTAACCTTTATAATAGGGGCAACACCAACACCAACATTAAAGTACTAAAATGACGTCACGTAATAGCTTTCAAAATATAAAAAATACTGATTGGACCACAACACGAATTTTTGTAACCTAAAAAGTGGTTAATAAACTCATTTTTTAAATAGTTATATAGGCTTGCATTTGACTACATCTCACCTGATAAACCTAATCACTCATTGAAGGAACATAATAGTTTAAAGTTTAAACTGAGCATGACGTGTTTATTTTTTAATTTTATTTTAGATTTCAAATTCATTGCAAGGTCCGAGACCATAGGACCCATAGGTAGATAGATGATGATAATGATAGATGGTTTATTGTTTTCTAAAGTTTACGCGAACACTACACATTTAAATGAAACAACTTTTACGGATCTACTCGCGTTTATTTTACTATAAACATTATTTATTGTTTATCCTGACGTTTCGAATCCTTTGCAGGATCCGTGGTAGGATAAATTTTGACCGCCTCTGTGGTCTAGTGGTTAAACCACCGGTTTAGACCCAGAGGTCCCGGGTTCGATTCCCAGCGGGGGGCACATGTTTGTGTACTCGGTTTGGTTGGTGGTAGGACTTGTTTGTCCGCCTGGCTAGCTACCACCATCTTATCTAAATATGTCGCCATAACATCAATGTTTGTAGCATTGTTGTGTTCCGGCAGCTAGAAGATAAGATAGCCAGTGCCTCACTAGTTGAGGATCCCGGGTGAAGTGCGCTTCCATCATTGACATTATCATCACTTAACATCAGGTGAGATCAAGGCATTGTGCTTACCCGTAAATATTAAAAAAAAAAAAAAAAAAAAAACATTAAACAATGTTTATAGTAAAATAAACGCGAGTAGATCCGTAAAAGTTGTTTCATTTAAATTATAGATGATTATTTAGCAATAAATATGTGACAAGCCATTATACTTACTTTTTTAAATAAATTGTATTGTCATTGTCATTGTCATGTCATTGGTTATCCTAGTTATTTGTCAATAAATAACTAGCTTAGCATATAAAAATATTTTAAAAGTGAAAAAACTCTTTAATACTAATTTTTTTCCGTGGCGCGAGGTGTGAAAATATCAAGCATGATTTTTATCACACAGATATAGTAAGTAGCGGGCGGGTGTCGAATTGAATTGTTTCGATCAAATACATTGTTCCCAGGGAGGCAAGCGAGGAGACAAGTATTTTGTGTAAGTTCGAATTTCACATGAACGAAAGCAGCTGTCGGAAACAAGTAATTCAATAATTATAAAATATAGTATATTATTATTATAATCATTCAAACTGTCCGATGAAAGACGTGGTGTCTATAATTTTTTATTTACTTATTTATTCATTTGGAAAACCAACAGCTAATAAATAAAGTAGAAACTTAAAAATTGCAACAAAAAGCCAATTACAGATCCTCACATATAGCAACAAATTAAGGTAGGGTTATATATACATTACAATATATACATTACATGCTATGCATAATCTCAATAAAAACAAGACAACACAATAACAGCACAACACTTACCATTAGAAACAACTGGCTCAAAAAACGCCCCGCAGACAAACAATTTGTGTTAAATAAATCGATGTCAACCTCCTTGGATACTGCATTGAAATTGTTAACCGCACGCAACATATATTAATTCTGCCTGAAGTTCGAGTTGGCACTGGGAAGGTACAGAAGCGGATGAAACCTGCGTGACTTAAGGGGAGCTTAACTGCGTGACTTAAGGGCCTATATGTGAAACCAGCTCAGGGCAGTCCACAAAACCAGAAGCAACTTTCAACAAAAATACCAGGTCTGAGATATCCTGTCGATACTCTAATGGAAGTAGATGGTGACTTCTGCATAAGTCAAAGTAAGACGTAGACTCATACTTAATTTTAGCACGAAAACATAGATATTTCATGAATCGCTTCTGGAAATGTACAGTACAAAATTTTTAGAGTTTTAATTTGGACAAAATCATTGGTACTACGCATCACAAAGCTTAGAGCCATTGAAGCCTTAGAAACTATATTATCAATATGTTTATCGAATAATAGTTTGTCATCGTGGACAATACCAAGATCCCGGACAATAATGCTTCGTTGAAGTGCAACCCCATCAAGCATGTAATCGTACAAAACCAAATTACGCTTCCGGGAGTAGGTTACAATGCAACATTTAGATGGGTTTAAATCCAATTGGTTTCGCACACAATAATCATGCAAATTTGACAGTTGAGATTATCTTCAAATCATCAGCAAAACATAGTAACCGCGATGATCGAAGGCAATGTTCGATATAGTTCACAAAGATAGTGAACAAAAGTGGCCCAAGTTAAGATCCTTGCGGAACACCATTAGGTACCAAAACCCATCCGGACATGTAATTATTGACAAGCACCGCCTGCGTGCGTTTGTCTATGTACGATGAGAACCATCTAAATAAGTCACCACTTATACCAATGCTCTTCAGTTTAGACAAAAGCAAGTCATGCTGGATCCTGTCAAACGCTTTACTGTAATCCGTATAGATAACGTTAACTTGAGAGCCACTATCCATAGCTTCAGTGAGTAAGTTATTGAATACTAAAAGGTTGGTTACAGTAGAGCGCCCCTTCAGGAATCTATGTTGTATCATGCTAAAAGAATGTTGAATAGCCCGATAAACCCGATTATAAACAATTCTTTCTAACACCTTAGAAATAATGCAAAGCTTAGATATTGGACGGTAATTGAACACATCTGTATTATAGCCCTTTTTATGTACTAGAGTAATATAGGCACGTTTCCATATATTGGGCACTATTCCAATATCTAATGATCTTCTGAACAATAACGAGATAGGAATAGCCAAGGTTTTCGCGCACCCAATTAGGAACCGGGCGGGGAGGGAGTCAGGTCCAGCAGATTTGGAGGGATCGGGGGGATGAAAGAAGTTTGGCGACTTCATCATCACATATGAAAATAGTGGAAATATCAGACATAGTTGAAACAGTAGGCACTAAGTCATGGGAAAAATTTAATTGACAATTCTAAGTGTTTAAGAAATTTGAACAATAGTAGTCAGAGAAATCATTACTTACAGTAACACCGGTATAGACAACTGAATCTCCATATTTAAGACTATTAAGCATAGCATTTGACTAAGACTTTGCCCTGATAAATGACCAGAAGGCTCTGGGGTTGGCCTTAATAAAACTTTCGATGGAGTCAATATAATTAAGGTAACAGGTCTTCTCTAAGGTTCGGACTCGATCACGTAAAAGTTTAAAACATAAGTCATCTGAACGGTTACCATAATTCTTAAACTTTTTCAAGTACTTATACTTCTCTTTAAACCTTTTTCAATGCAAAAGAATACCAAATTGGAAATCGGCTATTTTGTATCACTATACAGGGCGTCCCACGGCCATGCCACATGGAGGGAAAGTACTTTAATTATTGAAGATGAAACATTTTACTGAAAGAAGACTTTATTTTAATTTTAAGAACAATTTAAACTGCATTCATACATTTTTAAATAATTGCCTGGTTAAACCGAGAATCGAACCCGGTACACGAGAAAAAATCACCTGTAGCTTTATCATACTGATCGGAAGGCTTCATTATAAGGATTATTTTTTGATAAATAATATAGCATCAGAAAAAAAAGGAAGACCATGAGTTTTAACATTTTATGTAAAATTATGTTCAGAAAAAAGAAAAGCTGACATTGCCGTAACGACATATAAACTGACATTCATTTTAAAGTACCTTTACTAATGAGTACCCACTTGAAAAGTACGCATCATTTCCCTAGTAATTTAAGTGCCTGATAAAATGATAAAAAGATACGTAATTAGTAGGTACCTACCTGTTGTACAACGGACACAACAATCGTATTTGGTCCAGGGAGAATCCCTTACGTATCCTCGAGACTAATGATCAAGTGCGTTTTTCATTCAACAGTTGGTGTGGGATTGTAAAAAACCGGGTCCTCTTAGTACATTTTTACGAGGGACATCTGAACACGGAAAGGTATTTAGAAATACTTGAGATTTTAAAAAGCGACATAAATAATCTTCCAGGTGCAGAGCGACGAAATCTTACTTTTCAGCAAGATGGGGCTCCGGCTTATAACAGTCGGAGAATAAGGAACTATCTCAATGAATATTTTCTCTCCTGGATCGGGACAAATGGACAAATAAGTTGGCCGCCGAGATCCCCAGATTTAATCCCGTTAGATTTTTTTATGGGGTTATGTAAAAAATGCACACACACACAATTGTCCACGAGCTACAAACAGAACTTAGACGTATTATTCTAAATATTTACCATAACATGATCAAAAAAGCGACAGGGAGTAAAATAATCAAAAGAGTACGACTTTGTACTCAACAGAATGGGACTCATTTTGAGCATTTAATAAATTAAATTGATTAATTTGGAATTAAAGATGTTAAAATTCATGGTATTCCTTTTATTTATGATGTTATGTTATTTAGCAAAAATTTAATCCTTATGATGAAGCCTTCCGATCGGTATGATTAAACTACAGGATGATTTTTTTCTCGTGTACCGGGTTCGATTCCCGGTTCAACCAGGTAATTATTTTAAAATGTATGAATGCAATTTAAATTGTTTTTAAAATTAAAATAAAGTCTTCTTTCAGTAAAATGTACCATCTACAATAATTAAGGTACTTTCCCTCCATGTGGCATGGCCGTGGGACGGCCTGTATATGGTATGTAGGTACTTATCTCTCAATAATGCAAGAGAACTATAAAAATATTCCACCGCAGCTTTAAAGGATCTAGGTGAGAATTCCTTCTGCTAAGCAAATTCAGATATATTCTTAATATTATAATCATAGTCGCCTTTGTTAAAGAGATACTTAGTTTGAGAGGCTCTATCCAAAGACTCGAAGTCAGCAAATTGAAGATCAATGTGACAACAAGTGAGTCCTCGCTACAGTCAGTGACACAGACATAGGCATTTGATAGGATAAGATCACGAATCCTACCACCGGAATTTTTTATTCCATTGAATTGATTCAACTCGTCAACCAACCGTATTTCGTTATCCGATTTAAAGTTGAAATGGTCATAAGAACCATCATTATTAATACTAGGAGATCAGCCTATAGCGCTCAAATTGAAGTCGCCCGCTATAAGGTACAAATCTAGTGGACTTCTCATAACCACATCACTTACAATTAAAAAATCATACGGTTTTACTATTGAAATACAAAAGTTGTCTCGATTATACCTCCATGTGTTAAGATTCAAGTGAAAAATAGGTATATTATGTTTCTTTATTTAAGTATAACAACACTTTAATAAATGTGTAATAATATTAATATATGTAAATAATGTAATAGTAATAACAAATAACAGTGCAAATACCAACTACCGAACTAAACATGAGTGGGAAGCTTTGCGATGCACCGCCGCCGGACAAGTCGTAATTCATCAGTTATCGCAGGCCTGAATCGATACAGTTTCTAAATGTAATCGAGTATGGACAATGGAGTTGGGGCATGATCGATAACTGCAATATTCTAGCGAAACATAAATGCTATGAGTCGACATTGTGATAATTTCAAGAATTAAAACAAATAAGTAACTTTTAAATTAAGAAAATATTTACACGCTTTCACAGTAGTGCCTTACTCTATTTTAATGTGACTTATATAAAACGACTATTTTATTTTTATTTTTTCATATCTTACTGTAAGCATTTGACCTTCATTTCACCTGATGTTAAGTGATGAAAAGGCCGACAGTCGACGCCAGCGCACTTCACCCGGAATCCTCAACTACTGAGGCACTGGCTATCTTATCTCTTATCTGCCAGAAAACAATGCTACAAACAACCTACTAAGTATATATTTTATAACTTCAGATATATTCAACTTCATTCCATTCCTATACTCGTTCCGTACCTATTTATCTAAACAAAATAAGTAGTTATAACGCAAAATTATTATTTGATCAGCAGAATTATACAATCGGTCAGCATAAGAAATCCTTACTGTTGGTTAGGTTACGCAATTATTTTTTTCCCGAGAGAAGCGCAGCGTAGCGAAGGCCAGTATGGAAGGGGGGAGCGGCATAAAACAGCTGTTCAGAATGATATAAGTTGCAGACTGCTTTAGAAATATTTGCTGCTGACCATAAGTTGCTGCCCAACTAACTGTTTTAATTAACCGATTACATTTTTTTGCTAACAAAAATACAAATACTTTGCTAACCGTTTAAATAACACCCTTTATCTAATAAATTTGTGTTTTCTCTGTGTGTTCGTAGAGTCTGTGACTAAAGTAGTTAATATCAACAACAAATACCTAAGTGTCTTAAAGCTTATCAAGATAAAAATAAAAACATTAATGGACTAAACTTTTTAGTACCGAAATCTTGTATTTTATATAATATTTCGAATATCGTAACATTATAAGCTTGATAGACGGCTGAGCATAACCAAATTCGTAAACTAACGAAACATAAAATTACTTCTTCGCGTTGCTTATTTCCCAAGGGCCTGCGTGTATACCAACTTAAGACACCAAGACAGCCTATGGTACATTACTGAAAATAGATATTCTTAAGAAATAGGACAATATTAATGTGTTAAAGCTCATTAATAATAATATTCTTCTTACTAAAAGAAATAGAAAGAAAAAAGATAATTAATAATTATATATTCTTCTTACTAAAAGAAATAGAAAAAAAAGAAAGAAAATTCAGCTTACCAATATCAAGATGAGCGAGTGTCAACCCTCGTCGCTTCGAAGCCGTCTGTAGTTATTAAAAGTGCCATAAAGAACAAACATATTGCCAGCTGTGTTAAGACATTATCACAGTTAAAAGTACATAATATGTCCAGTTTAATGTATAATAGGCGCCAAGAGTTACGATTGCTTACTTCGAATAGGTCACAACTATAAAACAATCGACGTGCGATAAACCTATGTCTTCAAATCATGTGAGGCCGAGGTTTTGAGAAAGCACAATTGATCTCTGTTGACATTAGATGAATGTCATTAAAATAACACGCATTGGGCCGACGACGGCGCGGCGACGGCGGCGGCGTGGCCATACTGTAATAGACCCCTCATGTCTTATTTATTATTTATTATGTGAATTGCCGACCTTCATGGAAGAGGACTATTGGCTGAAAGGTGTCATGTTCCGGCGGTTCCGAGGCCGGCTACCGGACACCACGCTGCGTCGCACGTCGCCGTCTTTACGTGATATTTATCATAGTTTTTAATTTATATATTATTAGTATGTATGTTAGTCTGAGGAGCTCGATGGCGCAGTGGATAACGCGCCCGGTCTGCGAGTGCTGAGGTTAAGCAACTTTCGCAAAGGCCGGTCATCGTATGGGTGACCAAAAATGTATCATCTCGAGCTTCTCCGTGCTTCGGAAGGCACGTAAAGCCGTTGGTCCCGGTTGTATTAGCAGTCGTTATTAACCACCAATCTGCACTGGGCCCGCGTGGTGGTTTATGGCTCATTCTCCCTATCTATCCATAGGGAAGGCTCGTGCCCCAGCAGTGGGGACATAACAATGAGTTGATGATGATGATGTTAGTCTGTAAGATATAGAATATATCTGTAGTCGTCTTTGTATTTTATCATCTTGTACACTGTTTGTTGCCTGAAATAAATAAATCTATTCTATGTCGAATCTTGTGTGCCTGTGCCAAGCAGTAGACGTTTAGGCTGACAATTAAGATGCTAAAGTCCAGCACTGTAGCATTTGAAGTAAAGTAGGTTAGGTACATAATGACACAGAGTCAAACAATGTAACAAACATAAAATGTCTCCCCTCTTTTATGTAGTTATTTTACCCAACACTGAACAGTTTTGCTCGTAACATAATATTGGAAACGAAATACACCAGGGGATCTTATTCAGTGTCTAATTAACGATCTACCGCAGACCATCCACTATCCTCAATTACAAGGAAAAAAACAGAATGATTTGCGATTCCGAACTGGTTGATTGGTGTTAACCGGAATCACAATGACCACCGACCTTTACGTGGTGTGCTTACGAAAACGACTTATGTTTACATGTTTCTGGGTCCCATACAACTGAGGGCTGTTAATGATATCAATAATGCTATTGAGCTATGTTGATCAGCATTAAAAACTTTTTAAAACAATGACAACATTTAATAATAATTACTTTCTTATGTATAAACCTTATTATTATTTTGTAAGCCCAAGTATTACAAAATAATAATAAATTTGCAGTTACGCTACACAAAAAAGACTGTAAACTAAACAAGAGTACGTACGCACCTACATATGTACATACACTAGTAGGTACTAGACTTGGTGTTGCAAGCGCATCTACAATAGCAGCACCATTTTCGTCGTAAATTAGTTTTATACACACAGGATTTCTTCTCTTTATCGATATAGGAAACAATTAACATAATATTTATGCGAAAGATCAAACAAAACATTAATAAATAAAAATGTTGTAATTTTGTCGTAACCTATCAAACTTTGAACAGCTCTGCTGAACAGTTGGTAAAATAACGTACAAACAATATTCTTTCCACCGTCGATATGTATGCTTGTTTGCTGTCACATCATCATAAAACAAAAAAGTCTTATTACCTAGGGCAGGGCAGGTAGAGATAAGATAGCCAGTGCCTCAGTAGTTGAAGATTCCGGGTGAATTGCGCCCACCTTCAACCTTATCATCACTTAACATCAGGTGAGATAAAGGCCTAGGTGCTTACCCGTAACATATAAAAAACCCTACTAAAAGAAAGCTCGGTGAACGCCGGTGGCCGAGTGGCAAACTCGCATTTGGGAAACGTAGTGATTAAGCCATTACCCATCAATTGTAGTGATGACTTGATTTCAATGATGGAGGCCTTTGCCCAGCAGTGGGACAGTTATAGGTTATTTACTTTACTTACTAAAAGAAAGCTGCACAATTTAGTTCATTAGTTCAGTTAGCAGGTTGTTCGTACGATAACAGGTAAACAGTGTGACGTGAGCATAATGACGTGCTCAGTGACACTGATGGCTGCAGGTCGTGCGCGGCAGAGCGTGAACTAGATACACAGGAGCATCCATCTGGCAGGCAGGTTTATTATAATAATACCGGCAAACACTTTGAAAACATCCAAGCAACTGTAATTTTCAGTAAAGGTTACACGTTTTCTTTGCGTATTTATGTCATAACTTTTCGTCCGCTTTAGTGCACATCCGTGGTACACACATTTGTCATGCATGACAATTACGAGCACAACAAAAAAATAATCAGCCAAATCGGTCGAGCCTTTCTCGAGTGATGCTATGACATGCATGTGGCAACTGTTTTTTATAAATATAGATGAATATCAGCACTAATATAATATGATGGTGTCGATGTCGCTGACATCATCAGCAGAAGAAGCAGAAGCATATTATCTCACAGGAAGGGCTTTACGTATGTCACCTTTTTAAATCGCCTCTGCTGTCTAGTCGTTAAGACCACTGGTCTCAGACCCCAGTAGTCCCGGTTTTGATATCCAGCGGGGGTACATGTTTGTGTACTCGGTTTTTTGTCCGCCTGGCTAGCTACCACCATCTTATCAAAATATGTCGCCATAACATCAATGTTTGTAGCATTGTTGTGTCACAGCAGCTAGAGGTAAGATAGCCAGAGCTTCAGTATTTGAGTAGGCCTTATCATCACTTAACATCAGGTGAAATGAAGGACATTTTAAAATACCTGGTTGTCAGATCGTAAGCCTACGAAGAGACTGTGCAGAATCGGGAAGAAATTCATCAGGGTTGATTCTTTTTAGCTTTACTGCGTCGGAAATAAAGTAGTTTTCCAATATTTACATCACGTATTAAAAATTATACAATGTTTTGCAGAACAGAACTCATAAACCATGAGCATGAAGAAACTGAGTAAAATCATAACTTTAAAAAGTAAATAGGCAAGAGCAGACCCGCCTCCGCAGGAGGTGTCCGTTCACGAGCATGACACGAAGTCGCTCAACCATATTTTAGAGTACTTTACCAGACGCATACACCACCACCGCAGGGAAAATAAACTTTCACAGCTCACTGTTTATATGATTTCTATGTTAACAAAAGCACATTCATTCATGCGAGAGTATCTAATTAAAGAAGTTTATCCAAGCGACGAGTTATACTCCGCGACGAACCAAAGCCTGACCCTGAAGTTGAACTTGAAAAAACCTCAGCATTTATCCTGAAACCAGGAGACATTAGTTGGCAATCTACTCTTTATTTAAGGTGCCGCACAAAGTTCTCAATATATGCCTAAGTCGTTAACATATGCTTTCCGAAGAACAGAAGAGCTCTAGATATTTTTATTTGGCAACTCACCGGATGGGTACTCGTATTGCTTTACTTCCAAGATCGCAACCCGTACCCTCTAGGATGATGCTCTGTAAGGGGTATGTTAAAATTAAGTTTAAATACTTTGATTGTTTTTTTTAAAAAACAACAAAAACACCTCTACTGCTGTTCCAAGTATGACATATGAGGCAGCCATCGCTCCACTCAACCAAATATTAGGCAATGTAACGCCCTGACCCGCAGATTCAATAAAGACCTTCGCAACTCGCAGTGAACCTATATAATTTTCATATAAAAAAATCATTCTTCGATAATTTCGTAAGTAAGTCCGCTAATAGTTCTACCGATTTCAATATAAAGCTCTTCGAAGCCTCGCATTCGGTCTGGAATCTAGAGGCGTGCCTTTGAACTTGATGTTCTCCTAAGGGATACACGCTAATTAAGTTTGATGAATACTTCTCACTGTTTCTCCCTAGTTTGTCTAATTACTTGTAAAAGCGTATTATTATGCGTTTAACTTTGATAATGAACTTAATTGGAAGCCAGGAGGCCTTATTATGAAAATCTTAATATTGATTAACTTCCTTCGATGTGTTCAGACATCTCTTGAACACGTTGCTTAGGTACGTAGCTTAACACGCTCAGCTCAAGTTTTTCTAATCTACAAACTGATAATAGAACTGATAATAGACAATAGAACTACTTATTGTTTTTATTTGATTTCGCTACGTGTGAAATTAATACCATAATTACATGGAGATAAGCGGCAATGTTAATACTTTGATTTTCGTAATAAGCCCCTCACACTAAGTTCAACGTCGTCTTACTTTTACCACTTACAAGTATTTGCTGCCTCAGGGTCTACAAGTCTCATGGTGTCGTAAGTAAAAGATCATGCTACAAATAAGATTTCAAACATAAACGTAGAGTTGATGATAAATCTATAAATGTATGTAAAAAATGATTCTTTATTTCGTTGCTTAACAATACCATAACATCATCAGCTTATTTTATGCCCCCACTGCTGGGTCACGAGCCTTCCCTGTGGATGGATAGGTAGATCGAGCCTTATACCACTGCCCTGGGCCCTGTGCGAATCGATGGTTAAAACGACTGCTAATGCTGCCGGGACCAACGGCTTAACGTGCCTTTCGAAGCATGGAGGAGCTCGAGATGATACATTTTTGGTCACCCATCCGTAGACCGGACTTTGCGAAAGTTGCCAACTACAGGAATCGCAGATTGAGCGCGTTAACCACTACGCAAAACGCCCATGTCCCATTTTATACTTCATGAAATAGATTTTTCGGTGCGGATACTGATGTATAAAACTGAATATGGCCACACATGGGACAGTTGTAGGCTGTTTACTTTACTTTTACAAGTTGTAAAACTTGATAACGGCTAAATTAAGCTTAAATGTAGTCTTTGAAATTGAAATTGAAATTGAAATTGAAATTGAAATTAAAATTGAAATTGAAAATTTCTGAATTGACAGACAGACAGACAGACAGACAGTATTGAACTTGTACACGTTGGACGAAATAAATGCCTTTTAGTCGAAAAACCTGTTGGACGAAATGCTTTGTTGTACAAAATGTATATTGGACCAAATACGTGTATCGTATTAAGATATTTTAAATATAGGTACCTGGAAACGAATTCTTCACATGGTTTTAAAATGATTTTAAAAACATTGTAACGATGGTCACTTCGAACACCTACTATGATAAATTAAAGTATGTCAAAACAATGCATTTTATTCATTTTAGACATCATGTTTCTTAGAGACATTTACAGCTTAAGACCTACACAATCGATATTTAAATAGAAAAAGTGTAAGTTTATTTTTTCAAAACAACCGGGTTCGATTCCCGAGCTGGGTACAGTTTTTTTTCAAATGTATGAATGCAGTTTTTCTTTTTATCAAAATCGGTGACATGGTTCCTAAGAACAAATCTTCGTATGTCTTATAGTTTCAGACATTCCCATACTGACCGATTTGAATGAGCCACCCTGTATATGTTACGTTATAATAAAAGCCTATACGTTATTTTTCCTGTTCTATCATTGCCAACAAAACTTAAATCTACATTTAACTAGTCCTATTGTATCCTTTGTATTTGTATTCGGTTCAAAATAAAAGGGCGTAATAGGTCCCTAATAACGCATCCGGAACGCACGGAAAGCGAGAAGACCAGCCTCCACCTACTAGCTCAGTGCTCTATGTACTCACTGATAAGATGGGAGCTCTGGGGATCAGACACATTAGACATAGAAGACCTGAAGGATCTGAAGGTGGAGCAGATAGCAAGATTTACCAAAGATACCAAAAGATTCGAAGGGGTCCCCTCAAAGGGGAAAACTGGGAAAAGGATGAAGTGGCTCGCAGACAACGCGGGTGGATCGCCCGTTCGGCTGGCGATGTCCCCACAAGAAATAATAATAGGTCCCTAATAAAAAACTCCACAAATTTATTTAAAACCGAAACTACTCCAAGAGAAAGGTGAGGAGAATATTTATTTAAAGAGATACAAACACAGACAATTCCCCACCTCTGTGTTCCTTAAGAAACATGGTCTACTATAAGCCAAGTTAAGATGTGCTTGATTTACATAAAGGCTAGACTGCAACTGGAAGTTGTTTAGGTATACTTTATAGACTGCATAATTAATTTGGCAGCGTCTCTGCGACGAATGGCAATACGTACTGGAAAATAAGCAAGCAATTTGTAGTTAACTCGTTTTTTGTTTGTCATAAATGAGCTATAAATATAGTCCGAACAAGTCTTAGTCATTAATCCTTTATTTTTTTTCAGGAATCTCCCGTTGGATCAAATTGACCTTGAATGACCCCAAGTTCTGTAACAATTTTGATCTTCTAACTCTAAATTAATGGTAAAACTCTATATCTAAATACCTACGTATTCGTTTTCATTCAAAAAGAATTTTATTTAACATTAAAAACAAATTGTAATTTTTAGAAACGAAAGCTTAGAAATTACTCATACAAACATGTTAAAACGACAAAAAATACTTATACATCGGATGACTCTGCAAAAGCTTAATAAAAACATTGCATAGCATTGTTGGAAATAGAGAAAAAAAAGCAAGAGGAATCCAGATCACTCACGACAGCCGTCTTTACCTCAATTACGAGAGCGAAGGCGTCCATCCAAACGCATTCCACACGAGAAGTGCAAATTGCTCGCTAGGTCAAATAAATCTAGTTTAAGTATGCTCAATTCGAACAAATCGAGGCAAGTAGGACACATCATTGTATGATGATGACTTTTGCATTTACACAGCACTGGCATACTTTTTTTTAAACGAAGTCACATATTTGTGACCTTTTTTAGGGTTACGTAGCCAAATGGCAAAAAACGGAACCCTTATGGATTCGTCATGTCTGTCTGTCTGTCTGTCCGTACGTATGTCACAGCCACTTTTTTCCGAAACTATAAGAACTATACTGTTAAAACTTGGTAAGTAGATGTATTCTGTAAACCGCATTAAGATTTAAAAATAGAAAAAATACAATAAATTTTGGGGGTTCCCCATACTTAGAACTGAAACTCAAAAATATTTTTTTCATCAAACCCATAACGTGTGGGATATCTATTGATAGGTCTTCAGAAATGATATTGAGGTTTTTAATACCATTTTTTTTCTAAACTGAATGGTTTACGCGAGAGACACTTCCAAAGTGGTAAAATGTGTCCCCACACTGAAAACTTCCACCGAAAATTGGTTTGAACGAGATCTAGTAAGTAGTTATTTTTTAATACGTCATAAAGTACGGAACCTATCGTGTGCGAGGTCGACTCGCACTTGGCCGGTTTTTTATGTTACTAATCTAGCAAACAAGCACATGGGACCGCCTAATAGAAAATGGTCACTGTAGCTCATAGATGCTTGCGACACCAAGGTATATCGCACACTCTTAGTTTGATTCTATATGCTTCTAAACCCGCCCTGTCAGTTAAATGGGTTAATTTCCCTTAAAACTGGAACATAACTAAACAATGCTGTTTACCGGCAGATATATAGAGACAGACAGATATTGGTTACAAAGCAAACACATATATTAAAACTCCTACCGCAAAGCTAGTATACAAAAAAACTTAGGGTATTTACTAATAAACTGAGAATAAGCTGCGAATAGTTAATCCGTTTTGTTCCCTTCATGTAAACTTCATTTGAAATTGAATAATAAGGACAAAACACTGAATAACTATTCTTAACGAAGCTTATTCTCTGTTTATTTGTAAGGCACAAAGAGTTTTCTATGTCGACTAGTTTCGTTAGTTTTAATATTTCCACATTTTTCGTTAGAGAAATACACTATCTGAAGCACATGAAGTCAGTCAAGCCAGTGGCCGAGGCGAAATTCCATATAAAATTCAGTAGTCGCCTGCAATATCACAAAAGAACACCGTTTCTAAAGAAACATTGCATAAATCACATTAATACTCCCAATGCATCGTGGGAAAGTAGGTAGATACCTACCTTGCAATTTGATACCTACTTTACAAAAATATTAAATTTTTGCAACATATTACAGTTTTAAGAAATGTTATATCTCAACTAAGTAATACGTTATTTTTACTATTTTTCTTAAATAAAAAGTTTACCTAAAAGCCTTTCCTACCTACATTAAACTACCTTCGAATCAATAAAATTTAATAAAAGAGACATGGCATGACTAATAACAACGTTTGCGATAGCGTATAAGCGCGAAATATTATTTTTGAGGTTGAAATCATTAATAAAAACAAACGATCAAATTCTTAACTAAGTCTACGAGTGAGATAGCCTACTTTGTTTGGAAGTCAGAAACAAAGTATATAAATTACAAAGCGACACGGCATATAAATTACAAAGTTCAATATACTCGTATTTAGAATTAATCACAAAGTTGCCTCACAATTCAAATTTTATTTAATCCAATGCAATTAAATTAAATTAAATTAATTTAAACATAGTAGTAGTAGATAGCCTATATACTGCCCCACTGCTGGGCAAAGGCTTCATCATTGAAATCAAGTCATCGCTACAATTGATGAGTAATGGCTTAATCACCACGCTTGTCAAATGCGGGTTGGTGATCACAAATATTGAGGAGCTCGGCAGTAGTTAAAGCGTCTGGTCTGCGATTGCTGAGATTAAGCAACTTTCGCAAAGGTCGGTCATCGGATGGGTGACCTAAAATTTACCATCTCGAGCTCCTCCGTGTTCCTACGTGAAGGCACGTAAAGCCGTTGGTCCCGGCTGCATTAGTACTCGTTAACAACCACCAATCCGCACTGGGCCCGCGTGGTGGTTTACGACGAATTCTCCCTATCCATCCATCATCATCATCATCATCAGGCTATACCTAGTCCACTATTGGACATAGTGCACACCACTGAGCACAATCCGCGGCTTCTCTCATTTTAAACATACCCTGTCGAAATAGTTTATTCGATGAAAATAAATTCTAGCCCGAGACACCCAAAGTACATCATCCTCCTCACATAAAGGGTCTTTTGCGAAATGTCCAGCGGATGCTTGGAATGCTCCAGGGTTTCAAGGCCTCTATTACGGAGACGCTTTATGACCTGTAATTTTTGGATCTTTATTACGGTCACATTTACTGTCGAATATAAACAAGCTTGCAATTCTATTCCTTTAAATGCTACGTAATCATATTTTCTCTCCCTTTTAGATTAAAATGTTATTGCAAACGTTAGAGACATCTTATTTTGACAGTATCAGTTTAAGGTTATATAAAAATCAATAATATTGTATTTTCTAAAAAATATATTTCAGGAAGTGAACTTTATTGTAGCAGCGATTCTTATGCTCATCAATTAACGAACTAATTATCGTAGCAACTCCTTTGCCATCAGAGTGTCTAAACTGTATAATAGTGTTGATAAGGATATGAACCTAGACTTATTTAACTCATCCCTGAACCAGTTTAAAAACAAATTTAATAATAACTTCTTTATGTTAAAAAAAGTCTTACCAACATTTTCCACTTTCCATTGAAAATCGAAGAGATTATGGAATCTGTATTAATCTGTATTAAGCTATAAGCGGAAACTTGTAATTGGCTATATTTAATTTATAAACACTTTTAATTTATGTATTAGCTGTAAGTTTTCCAAAAAAAATAAAAATAAAATAAAATAAAAATAAAATAAAACAAGTTATTAATTTTTTCAATAGTGTGTTTTCTTTTTACCATTATGTCTTACACTAGCCGGCCACTCGCGACTTCGTCCGCCATTGCTATTGAAGCACCATTTACCGGGTCCAATTGTGAGTCGAAAACATCCAGAGACCCACTCAAACACAGAATTTTTAAATCAAAATCGGTCTAGCCATTTAGGATGAGCGACATACACATGTATTGAAAATGATACAGATTTGATCGGGAAAAGGCTAAAGATGGAAACCTCAACCCCTGAGGAACAAGCTACCACGGGCTGTTCACGTATCATTATCATTAGCAGCAATGCTTTTTACATTTTTATTATTGCGACGGAATTTAACTAGACCGGTGGCGGCGGGCTCAAAACAAGCCCTACAATACAACCAATCACGCAGAGCACAATAATGTGCGTCCTGGGATGATACCTAGTTTCCAATTGGGTAATGTTACCTACTATAGACAGGATTTCACGTTTCTCTCTGCGAGGCGATAAAACGTGAAATAATCCTGTAGCAGAAGTGGATCGTAAAATTGTCATATTTGTTCTTATGACTCTAATATAACACATGGTAGTTTTCTTCAAAATTAAATAAGAAGCTGTGTATGGTCAGAAAAAGGAGTTTTCCAATAAATATTGTTAATACTCGTATGTTGATTGAGGAACTGAAATAAATACATTTTTATTTTTTATTTTTTAAACGATCTCATCAAATATTTAATTTTCATCACAAAATCTCTAATGATTTATGTTTACTAAATTTGTATTGTACTACTCAATTAAATTGAACACGTAGATACTTTTATTTCAATGGGTTCGTCAAATTCTGTCGTGTAGAACTAAACACTGTTTATAAAATGCATGAGCTACCACAAATCCATATAGAATTCATATGCAATTCGTCGAATGCAGATTGTTCGTGTTAGTTGTATGGTTGTATGAATATTAATTTGTTTGAGTACCTACGTGATTGCGTTAAGTCAGTGGTTCTTTTGTTTTGTGTCCTTGATTGCCTTTCAAGTGGTAGGAAATGCGCGACGCTCTTTATAGGCATCGCGAATATGCAACCTGTTTTGTTTTGTTTTCATCAACATTTGGCAAAGGCAATCTATAAATATTCTTTGGTGTTATGAAATACTCAGATCATCAAATTAAGCAATGGTTCAAGTAGTTAATTGGATTTGTGTTGATGCCCAAAAACCTATCGATCGATCTGAAAAGTAAGAACGGCCAGATTGATGAGACTCTTACTTTAAGGTCAAGTATATTCTGAACTACGGCACGTGGGTCACAGATGTCTGTTATAATTTGATAAATAAACTTGAAGTGTGAATGGTTTTAACAAATGATTGAAAGGTACCGTCTGTCTGGTAAATACCGATTTTGTATGTCAAGGAGGTATAAAGGTATTATAAATAATATTTTGACGTTGTAAAATAAAGGAAGAAAGGAGAAGTTCTTGAGATTAAATTAAATTAAATTAAATTAATTAAATTGATTAATTGACAGAATTTTATTTGATCGAATGTTCTAATGGCAGAGATCTTTGAATAACTATAATATAGTTTTATTAGACAAAAGTGTATAATGAATTCTTAAATTATAATAACAATATGGCCGTTTACTACTTAGCGAATGTGGGTTAGCATGTAATCAAGTTTTTGTTTGTTTTCAAGCTCATTCAGCATAATACTATGATAACAGTCATTAGCGTCACATTATTCTGTCTGCAATGTGTCATTCGAATGTCTTTTATAATTTATAATAGCAAAATACTAGCAATGTAGTAAAAAACTTGTAGGCTATAACAAGACAATTTCATTTTTTTACTATAACAAATCCAAAGAACAAAAGGTTGGAGGGTCGTCTCGAGCCGGGAGAGTACTAACTCGAAATTAGAATAAAAATCAATTCATGTTAAAGGTTCAAGATAAAAGCTGCTAAAGGGGTGAATTATTAGGTATGCTCTATATAATCGTATCTAAATCCCTTTCTTAAACTGTCAATCTACTGAAGGTGACTTTATAATATAGTTCAACCCCAGAATATCGAATGGTACTGCGCTCATCGCTTGTTCAAAATCCAAACAATAAGTTAAATCCATTTTTTAGTATTTTAACTGTTCCGAGGAATAAGAGACCGCAAGTCATCTGGATTAGATGATGTACTAACTCATGGTTAGAATAAAAATCTATTTGTGTTTAACTACTAAAAGGGTAATTTTTAAGGTTTAGCCCTTTTTACACTATAAGCATGGAGAAGGTGACTTTACAATATATATCAACCACAGAATATCTTATAGGGATTTCTTCATCGCTTGTTCAAATTGATTTAAGAAAAAAAATGCTAACGGGTTGAATTCAGGTTACAAGTTTACTTTTTATGATCGCAAATAAGGCCCTTTGTTAGACTATCAAACTAGTGAAGTTCAACCACGGAGTGGTGCCGCGCTCATCGCTAATGCCTTCTGAGGTTTGTAATTTACCTAATGCATGTGTTTATTCGACATACAATGATTTATGCATTCTACTATAGCGAACCACACTGAAGGAGAAATCTGTCTACTAAGGTCATCGTTATTAATCTTGTTAGACACGCGAAATTACATCAACCATGGCTCATCTTTAACAACGGACCACTCGATCACCCGTTGTATAAGCTGTCCGAGACTCCCCACAGTGCGTGGTTACCGAAGAATATTGATGCTGTCAAATTATATAGCTTGCTAGTTTTACCGCTGATTTTAAATAATTATTAATCGAATTTTTTGATGTGTAACATCTTTCCGCTCGCTTTCTATATAAGCAATTTGTGGGAGTGGTTTCGTGAAATGGGACGGAATTATGTGTAACAGTGTAACAGGGAGTCGGGGAAGCGCCGTTTTGTAAATTAAAAATCGATATTAGGAACATGACATATTATTATTATATGTGACATATTGTGTCATTTGACTATCAAAAGTCACTTTGATTTGTCAAATGTCTTCTAATGAGTATTTACTGCATTTATTTTATTGTTTTTTTTTTTTCAGAATATAATGTCAATATTGCTTAGTACTAAGGTGAGATTTCAAAATAATGTTACACATCATATACGACTACTGTAAGGCTCGCTCGTTTTTTTTTTTAAATATTAGACAACATCACTAACATTGTTCTGATCCCAAAGTAAGTAGCTAAAGCACTCGTTTTATGGAAATCAGAAACAACGACGGTATCTACCACAACCACCCAGACTCGACACAATATCGAAAAGTCCATTCTCTATATTGACTCGACCGGGAATCTAACCTGTGACCTCAGAGTTGCGTCCGCCACTCGGCTACGGAGGTCGTAGTATATTTTATATATAATTACAGGGTGTTTGGCTGGCAACAGGCAGACATTTTTGGGGGATCATCATGGGGGTAGTTTGGTAGTTCTCACCCATTTCTTTAGTGTCATGGGAGTGAAAACACATAAGTAATTTTTTGTAACCTATTGTTCTAAATATAATAATATACCTACAAAAAACTTAAAAATAAAAGTGATTGATTTTATGTTATTACAACCATTATCAAAAAAGTCATGATGATTGGAAAGCTATAGATATTTATTTACTTTTATATAAAAAATCTAGCCATATACCTAAAACATCTCTCTAAAGTTGTGTCGGTCTATGTACTAAACATCTGTATAATCACTACATAGTATAAAACAAAGTCGCTTTCTCTGTCCCTATGTCCCTTTGTGTGCTTAGATCTTTAAAACTACGCAACGGATTTTGATGCGGTTTTTTTTAATAGATAGAGTGATTCAAGAGGAAGGTTTATATGTATAATACATGCATATAGTAGAGCAACACTGATAATATCAGCATTGCAACCGTGCGAAGCCGGGGGCGGGTCGCTAGTTATATGATAAAACGAGCACAATAAGAGAGTATGATGACTATCGTTAAATAACAATATAACAATATGTAAATAAATAAATAAAACTGAAGTTGAATATGTCATAGACTTATTAAAAAAACAGTACCTAACACAGAAAATATATTTAAGTAACCTGTTTACAATTTTCGCAACAATAAAATAACTTGATACTTTTTTAAATAAAGATTTACAACAGAGCTACGATAGATCCCGTTTCAAATAATTAAAATTAAAACAAATCTAACTCCTCTTTTTATTTGAGAGTACGCTTTGTGCTTTTTTTTTAATGAGTAATGTAATAAATTTGACCTTTCGTCAGTCATTTGTTTTGTCCTTGGTCTAGGTATGGGGTTACTTTAGAATCGAGGGTAATAGGTACTCGTATTGACAACAGCTTTTGACCTTTTATTTAACTTTCACAAGTTTCACATGTAGTCCTACAGCATAATTTTGCCTTGCATTGCCTCAAGCATTAAGTCCGCCATGTAATATTTTGTTGCAAAAGTTTAAAATAAATAAATAAAATAATTTTGGTGCGACTCAGACACCGTTAATAGCAGACATTCAAGAATATATATCGTCTGTCAATATTACCCTTGATTTTAAATAAACCCTATTTTACGGTATATCTAAGTTTATAAAACCACATTCACTCATAATTATGGGTAAGTAAATATAAACTACCGCAAATGTTGCAAACAAATAACAGTTCGAAAAATTGTAGAAATAATATTCCACGAGCGAAAACTCGCCCCATTTCCGCATATACCGGTCAGTTGAATATGGTTTTATTTTGTATTTAGGAACCTGCATTAGAGGAGGAGGAGCTCAATGGTGCAGTGGTTAACGAGCCCAGTCTGCGATTGCTAAGGTTAAGCAACTTTCGCAAAGGCCGGTCATCGGATGGGTGACCAAAAATTTATCATTTTGAGCTCCTTCGTGCTTCGGAAGGCTCGTAAAGCCGTTGGTTCTGGCAGCATTAGCAGTCGTTAACAATCACCAATCACTAGGCCCGTGTGGTGACCTATTCTTCCTATCCAACCATAGGGAAGGCTCGTGCCCCAGCAGTGGGGACATAAAATGAGCCAGTGTTGATGATGACGAACCTACATTATTTTAATAAAACACAGGTGCACTTCCCATAATGCTATCAAGGCACTGTCCGACCCGTGCAAATTTTTCAACATTCTTCCGAATCACATTCACTTTGACGGTAATGTAATAAAATAGAAGTATCTAAGTGCCTACCGAACTGGTATTTCTTATCGCGTGAACTGTCACTGGTATTCCGGTGGAGTGGCGCCTAAAACGACAGCAGGTCGGGTCCCGGACGCCTCCGCCATTGGACCCTTCCGTCGAGCCCTATCAGCGATATCGAAAACACATCAGCGGCAAATAGAAAGCGTTACGAAAACTGAACCGGGAATAACTACGTATATGCGCACTGTGGGTAATGAACGACATTTACTTGTTACCAAAAGTTTTATATGAAGTTTAGTCCTTCAACGCAATTAAACAAGTATCCTGAATGTTACATTTAAAGTTTCGTTTAAATAAGACTTGAATTAAAATATTAGGTCCTTACCTTTGAAATTGACGTTTTGTATGAAGGTTTTGTATAAAATTATATTTTTCATACTAAGGTTTTTTAAATTTCCTTAGTATCAAAAAGAAAAAAAATCAAGTCCCTAAAAAAGCTACAATGAAACAAAAGGTCAATTCCGCGACAAAAAAAGAAGTAATTTAAAAAAAAAATTGGGCGATAAAGACACAAAATGAATAATATATAAATAATTGTTTAAGCGTATACCTAGGAGGCCTTTGTCCAGCAGTGGACGTCTTTTGCCTGAGATGATGATGATGATGATGAGCAGGATACCTACAATGTTTAATAATAAATAATAATAATAATATTTTTTTGTTTTTAATATTTGCTGCTTTTCTATAAATTTTCACTCAATCGTAAATTATTTAAAAACTTACCTTGCAAGGTACGACACGACCTTCACGACATCCAATACGATTTTTTTACCGTACAAAAAATACACCGCCGCTTCCCGACACGCCACGCCACCTTCGCCTGTGTGTGCAGAGAAAAATGAGCGCTCCTTATCTTTATCCGGAAATTTGTTTAGCTTTACATCTGTCTTGCCTTTCCTAGCGAGCTTTACAACATTCGCGTTAGCAAAAAGTACGGTAGCTAGAAAAATTCTCCTAAAAGAGCAGTCAAATACAAAACGGTCTCATCCCTTGTTACACGGGAAGTTTGCAACGAGCTCGTGTAAACAAAGGAATGACCCCGCAGACAAAGCGGCCGTTGGTCAAGTTCGCCAATTTGCAGCAAACGGGCCGCGGCGGCGCGGCAATATCTCCGCTGCCCACAACCGCATTGCGACCGACCATTGTAGCGCTCACCCAAACACCATTATGCAAAATAAATCGCTTCGGACCTAGGTAATGAATGCGGTAATTATAACATTACCTAGCGGAATAACGCTAGCCGCTAGCGAAGGCTGCATGGCATAGCACAAGTTATATTAGCAGCGGAAAGGGCTAATATTTCACGCCAACTTTGGAGCGTACACAACTCGTTAATCGTATACTGGGGATAACAGATTCGCAACATGCGACAATGGCGGAGCGGCGAGCTTGCCGCGGGACACGCCGACCGAGGAAATGCGAAAAGTTACAAACTTACCCGTTAACGTTATCCAAAAACGGTTCCGGACATCTGCCCTGTGAACGTGCCAAATGTGGAAAAAGTGGACTTTAATAGTGGTGCGCCGCAATTTGTGATCCACTTAAAAAGTTAAACAGCGATTGCAAACATGGGGCGAACTTGGAGTTTTTAAACAAGTGGGAGTGTGATTTAACGAGCTAACTATGTATCAGTGCTTATAGTTCTTTAAAAAGTTTTATTCTGGAGTATTGTTGCACGCTTGTAGCTTAGCTTTCATAGCTTGTAGATATGAAATTCCAATATCATGATTCTGAACATTTAGCATTTTAAAATTAATCGAAAACGTAACAAAATTAAATAAAACTATTGATCCTAACTATATTGTCAGTTTCTATGGTTATTACCTCTATTTTATAACCATTGCTTAAGTAATACATAAGTACGGTAATAGTTTATCTATACTAATATTATAAAGAGGAAACCTTTGTATTTTTGTATGTATGTATGTTTACAACGAAAAAACTCAAAAACTAGTGGACCGATTTAAAAAATTCTTTCACCGTTAGAATGCTACATTAGCGCTGAGTAACAAAGGCTATATTAAAAAAAATACTAAAAACGACAATTTAATTTTCCAATACAAAATGATTTGTTTGTTTTGTTGTCATGGAAACCATTGATATATATTTAACTCAATGATCGAAACTGTCAAAGCGGCACGAAGTCCGCCGGGTCAGCTAGTCATAATATAAAATTTAATCATCTTTTAAAGACCTATGATGATGATGATGATGATGGTGAAAATGATAATAATACTATGGATTACTATGAAATTCAGATTAACAGACAACGAACACCTGTGCAACAAATACAACTTAAACAATTATTAACTTATCTATAATCTAATTGAATGAAACAGATTCTCAAACCCGCTCAAGTTCAAAACGGATTGAATGAATCTTGTTTGAACGAAGTTATGTTTCCTTTGCGTTATCTGCTCTTGTAAACATTTGCGCCTTACAATCACGAATCACTTGCGTTAACGGCTCCGGCTGGAGTGTTACCGGCGTTTTTATGCGCTATCTGTGGGCGAGAAAACACATGCAAGTCGTACAGCTCAAGAAAAAAAAATCTCAGTTATCCATTTAAAGTATGGTTTTAAAACAAGTGTTTTTAAGTGGTTGATGTGACGAGATGCTAAGTGCGTTACGACAATATTTTTAAATTCATCTTTAATTTCAAAAGTAAATTCACCTTTTCCCTTTCATAACCATTGATTTTCTGTTGTTACAATTTTGGACAGCTAACCTGTTAAGTTAAATTTTGAATTAAAAGAGGTTAAAAGAGATTATTTGTACAATATTGATCAGGCTTATTGACCTTTATAGAGCGTACGCGCTCGCGATCACACGTTCAACTACGAATAAATGTTTGAACTACGAATTGTATCGAAATTTTTTTACAGATTATTTTTACTAGATGTTTTCAACACTATGTACCTCAGTGAATAATCAATGTTTTATTTGCCTTGCTAACTTATTAAGAAAAAATAAATCTATGCTATCCCTTAATGTTTACGGTTCATCAGCATAAAACAGAATTTGTCTGTAACTAATTAAGATACCTAACAACGAAAAAAAATCTTGTTACCATAATTTCCATTTCGTTGTTCCCGTAACCGTTACAAATACTCAAGCTTAAAGCTAATTTTATGTTTTAAAAAACACGCGCACCAAATAGGGAAGATAAATATTTGGCGGCTTAGCAACCCTTCGGAGATATCCCGAAGCATCTTATTAAAAGTAATGCGCTATAGAATAAGCTTCGGAATAAGGTCTTACGCGTTCGGATTATATGGGAAATATTTCTTTATGGTCCCGACCACGTATACGAGGGAAGTATAAAACCAGACCGTTCCGTTTCACACGTAAAACTGAAATTATTGTAAATAAACTTGTATTGCATGTTACAGACTAATTTAAGTTTTAGTTTGAACTTATTTTGACTTGGTATAACAATTTATTTGTAAAGCTGGTCTGGTTAACCAAGGACTAGTTTGAAAACGAACCTTACCTGTCTGTCTGTAAACCGACCTGTCTAGTCGTCTTTTTTTGCAACCATATGTTCAGAAAACAATGGCTTGGCTTTTATAATAATGTCTTATAAACTTGTTGCACTAACATTCTTATGACGAATACTATATTATTATAAAGTTACTCAGAAAATCAACTCGTTTACAATTATTCGAAATATGTACTTATACAGAATTAATACAAAATTTGTAATTACTTACTTAAAACAATATTAAGACCACTATATGACTACTTACACGACATTTTATAAAAACCATTTGTTTATTTTTGTACACATATTTAATGTTTAATATTAAAAACTTTATTTACCATACTCAAATACCTGCCTAAGCCTCAGAATTTAGTTCAAGATTGATCATTATCTTATGTCGGCCTAACTATTAGCATGATTTATCTCAATCTCATTTACACTTACGTCACAAAACATGCAACATAGCGCAGAGTCAAATTATAAAAATTATTAACACCTGTAACACACAATGAGAAACGGTCGGTGAAAGTTCGATTAAGACAACTTGTTCCAACGACATTTGACTCAACTACGAATACTCGTAGACAGCCGTAACAAAGAGTTTAACGTAATGAGTAGGTATTTATTCACTCACGCATCGACAAGGCGTCAATTCTAGGTATATTTAAAACCACCCCACCCACCCAACTCACCACCGCCTCTCAGTGACTTGATTTATGACGTCTGGACTACGGCAAAAACTTCAGAATCAGGCTGGTCGAAGGAGTTAGCCCCTTGAGCGTCGATCGACCACCTGGTGGCCGATAACAATTAAAATTCTATTGTCTCTGTATTCACGCAGACGAGTGCATTATGTTAGTTAGGTACTCAGCTTACACTGAGACAGGATTTTGGGCGTTAAAAAAAGCAGAATCGAAGCCTGGGTGCGTAGCGCGAATTTTATTTGCTATTTAATAATGTCAACGAAAACGAAAATATGTGTTTTTTTTTTAAATTCCTTAAGGCTTAGCACTTAGCCTTCATCTCACTTGATCTAGTGATGACAAGGTCGAAGGTGGAAGCGCACTTCACCTCAACCTCAACTTTATCGTAGTTGAGTATTCCGTTATGCCTCAGTATATGGCACACTGTATGGCATTGTTGTAGCGCCTCCTGGTGACAAACGGCCATTTTTCGTTTACGTCAACGGCAAATAAAACATGCACTAGGTACCCTGGTTTAATGTATTATTCCGTGGCACAAAGAAGGTCTGTAGACGGCAACATTAAAGCACTAATGTTTTCATATCAAGATCCGCTTATTGCGGTAACAGGAATAATTTCAGGAGTTATCTTAATAACTTTGAAAGTTTTAATGATAGATAAAATACATTATGTGTTTAAGTGCTTTGTGAATGTTCAAATAATTTTTAACGCAAATTTTGTTGCGAACAAATTACAAAAACACAAATGTTGAAAAATTTCCACGAGCAGGATTTGAACCTGCACCCTTCTGACATTCCGGGTCAGGTGCTCTTCCAATTGAGCTATCGTGGTTCTAACCAGCCCGCCGAAATTATTCAACACTTTTTACTTTGAAAGCCAAAGGCGCCCATTCAATGTCAACAACTACCGTCACTAACATCCGATCATAATATTTTTACAAATATTAAAGATCAGTTAAGAAGTAAGCAAGCTATTTATAAATGTTCAAATAATTTTTAACGCAAATTTTGTTGCGAACAAATTACAAAAACACAATTGTTGAAAAATTTCCACGAACAGGCTTTGTGAAGTTACAACTAGAGCTCCTAATATTTGCCTAGACTTCGATCGGTTTACACATTGCAATGAAGGTGTTTACGGCCGGCTGATGCGGTTGATGGACGCCCAGCTCGGCTCATATGAGTTTCAACAATATTTTATAGTAAGTAAAATGTTGCCTGGAATCCTGGACATTGTACCCAGATCTTACGTCGCTCTAATATAACCTAAGTGAAGTAAAGTTTCGGAACACACTAGCCATCAAAAACAAACTTGTAAAAAAAACCATGTCTCGCAACTCAGTTCTTCTACCGTAAAAAGTTACCAAGTCGGTTAATTTATTCAGTCAGTGCTTATGTCTGCCTTCCCGGTAGCATAATGGTCAGTGTAGCCGCCCGGATTGCGGAAGACCCAGGTTCGATTCCTGGCTGGGTCGGGTAGGCATTAAATTTTTTCACTGTATTTTATAAATAATAATATGATTGTATTGGTTAAACTAAAGAAATGTATTTGTCTAGTGGTTCATTTTTATGTTCACAATTGTACTAGTAGTCGTCTACGTGCGGATTTATTATCAGAACAGTTGTTAGCTCATCCTTAAGTTCACACTTTGCAGACAATAGGCTATTGTTCTATCCCGAGACTTGCAGCTGCACTTACCGTACACAAATATTACTAGGTCCCAAGATTACTTCCCAGAAGTTACATAAAAACTTTCAGTACCGGTAACTATCTGTAGTCATTCACAAATGTTCACAATAGTATTATTAAGACCTTTATGATGGTAGCTATTAATTGGTCTAAAACAAAATGTGAAAGAGTTTTTTTTTAAACCGTCAAATAACGTCCCCAAACATTTGATAAAAATAAAAAATTAAGGAACTTAAATACCTATACTTCTGTTCAAACAAATAAAGCATATCATGTTAAATAATTCTGTTCAAACAAATATTAAACAGAATTAAGGCCTACTTATTGAGTTCCCAGTCTCACTTTCATTAACAAACACCATTTCTGAGGAGACCATGAAAACGTGATTGTTCGTTTTCAAGCACAAAAGTCGTTTGGATCTTTCGAAAATCCCACGACCGCCGCCGACCTTTGCCACTCACAATTTCATTGTCATTCGAAGCTATTACGTCCGAAGTTAGTGTTTGTGGAAATTTGGCTGGTGGCTTCGTGATACGATACTTTAAATAGTGATGTAAGAAACTCTGTCTTTTAAGGCTTTTAAAAAAAGTCTGGACTAATTTTTGAAGCCTCACCACTAGAACAATCTTTTAACTCTCAAGTCTTGTGAGTGAAAATAATAACACTGAAGACTTATTAAGTCGAGGTCCTTTAACCTTAGGTCTTAAAAGTCTTAATAAAGGTCCGATTCGCGAGTCTCGTAAAGCATAGGTATGCGTCGCATATATAGTTTTGTATTTATTTTGTATTATACAAGTAATTTTATCAACACAAATATAGCTGTAATACAAGCCTGATTATGTACTTTCTGGTTATCTTTATTATATTTTAAAAACGAATACGGAATCTATAAGATACAAACCACTCCCAACCATAAATCCTTCATATTTTAACCTAAGAGCTTGAGCTGTACCTATTGAATATCGAGCACGACTTAGGCGCTAGTCCTTTTTATAACAGCTAGAGTCCATTCAGTCTTTTAGTGTAACGACTAAGTCTGGAAACGTGTCTTCCTTTCAGACTTGTGTGATGTAAAATGAATTCGGGTCTTTTTTAAAGGCCTTAAAGGACTGAGTCTTTTGCATCACTAACTTTAAGTGGACTCCTATTGACGTAGACAGGTCGTCCGCTGAACCCCCGCCTCGTCACGAACCAATAACTTTTAGACTTACATTAATTAAGTTTGAAATTCATTGCCTCATTAATGGGCCTCGTTGACCAATGCACTGTTGAAAATACTTTACAATGAGTTTCGCAAGTGCTCCAGTTTTTAAAGTTCATGTTTCACTTGTAGGTACCTTGGGCCTTTTTTTACTGGTAAATTTAAATGTTAATAAAGGGCATTTTGATATTTAACATAGTCATTATTTTATCTCTTTATCCCAAAAATTAAAAAGTAAAATGTCAATCTTTTTTCGTCGCAAACAGTAAATACGAAAAACTATACAAGTACAAGGCAGTAAGTCGAATCACAAGTCTGAACTATAATGCTTTGATTTACGTAATTTCACTATAAAAAAACCTGTAAAAATGACAATAGGACAATCAGGAGAAAAGGTTTTCTATCTCAGTAGTCATTTTCAATAGAAGCGACCGAGTGAGTGAAAAAATCTATATTCGCCAGCAAATTTTCTCCCGGTACATCCTCCGAGTAACGTCGCTGGCAGGCAATCTCGAGCCGCTGTAATTCAGTGCCACCCTAACAGGCACATGTATTACCGCAGCTCTCGATGGACTCCCTGGTTCCCACGAACTTCTTAATTCCCACTTTTATCGCCAACTCGACCTCCTCGGTCAATTCAACCTCATATCGTTTTTATTTGCAGTATGGAGGTGCATTGCATGCGTTCCAAAAAGGTGGAAAAATTATTTGAAATTCGAACGTGATTTCATGCACTAGATCCATAGTTTTTTTAACTAACAAACATTGTGATATTTTTGTGAAAAAAATAAAACAGGATATTATTTCATTTACGTGACCTTGCGGCTTGGGGTGGGCTTAGAATATTTTGAAAGTAATAGCTGAGCCCGCGACGATGTTTGCCATTATAATTTGACATAATATTAGGCTTAATCTACTATAACATTGTCGATCATTCTTTACGAAATATATGTTTGGCATAGTTATCGTTAAGATACCCTAAATTTAACCTGAACCTTAAATTTTTCGTCATGTTAAATTCGGTTACGGTCTCGTTTTCTCTTAATGAAATGAGAAATTACCTAATAAATAAATTAAAGGAAGATTATGTCGGTATCAAAAACTTATATTTTGAAGAGATGTCTCTATAACATGAATATCTCGCTAAACGTGTTTTCGCATACGCGAACCGTAAGCTATATTAATTTGGTCGCACATGGTAGCGTAATTACTAAAGCAGTTCAAAACAGACTCGAGATCTGCAGTAAAGTGCTCCATTTAGCTATAACTGCTTCTATCATTGAGTTCGCTGACGATAGCCTGCTTGATCAATTCAGTGATATTATCATTACTTCATCGTTTGGGTACGATCACAATAGAACGGTATTTTCAATTATTTTTGACACGCTTCCGCCTGCAGCTAGCGCACGTGATATTCGGTCTGTCACAAATGTCTTTATCGCCCTTGGCAACTCTGGAGTAGATCGGCATAAAAAGTAGCCTTTATTACTTAGAATTGTGTAGCTCTACAAACCAACAAACTAACAAACTAACCTATTTGTACTAAATTTTTCTCTTTTTTTTGTACTATTTGTATCCATTACAGTATTAGATTTCCCTTAAGAGATTGACAATTACTTGATTTAGTTATTAAATATTATTTTCGCCGAGACGTAATAAGTTAAAAAAGTTTATCTCACCTTTCCGATTCATTTTCTGGGAGCCATCATTAGTGTCACGCAATCTTTGTAAGTTGCGGTAAGCTGTACCGCCCAGAACTTGGCGAATCATTTTCTTATTGAAATCATGCTTAATATTAAAAACGAAGTTTTCAGTTGCATTTTTAGTTCACAAACAGTTTTGTCAATATTTTGAAATATTTTGCTCGTATTTTTGAAATTTTGTTTGACAATGATTTTGTAACTTGAAAAATTCGATTATTCCTTTTGATACACAAATTCATTAAAGTAACACTATTGTTTTGCGTTATTTCGTCAATGTTTAGTGTTTAGACATCCGAAGAGTAATTTCATATTGTTCGTATCCATGTTTTGTTCGGAATCAGTATTCTCAACGCGCGAGTGGATATAATACTCGTAATAAGCATCCTCCAAACTTTTGTATTTTCACTTCGATCTACATTTCAATTTATGTTTCTATCATTAAAATCATTGTAAGTGACGACGACGCCTTCTTCACAAAATTTATCCTTCTACATAAGTATTATTGTAATTCCAAATGTATGTCTACACTCGAGAGCAATGAATCCGGGTCATTTAAAGAAACCTATAAATCTCGGAAACTAAGAATGCTAGATTAATGAAATAAATTGTGTTTAATAGACAATTAAATACTCCTTAATAAAAGTAATAAAATTTATGAGTCACTACATTTTATTTACAAAAAATTACATAAATAAAAAAACTGCTGATCTCGCCTTAAAACAAAAATAGGAAACATGACATTTTTGAACAACATTACGACTTTCTTGAATTTTAATACTTCGTATTGCCTCCTAGTGCTTCCATTACTGCGTTTACGCGGTTTGTCATGCTGTACACCAAGTTCCTTATATGATTTTGGGGAATATTCTCCCATTCCTCTGTAAGAGCAATTTTGAGCTTACGAAGCGTGATTGGGGGGGTTTCGTTGTTTTACGCATCTCCCTAGCTCGTCACAAGCATGCTCGATCGGGTTGATATCCGGGCTGCGTGCTGGCCACTCCATACGAGTAATATTTATCTCTTGAAGGTAGTCATTCACAATCCAAGCATTGTAATGCATAAAAATAGCATCCTCACCCAAATTGACCATAAATGGACCAACGTGTCCTTTATATTTTGTGTTTTTATTTGTAATGGAAAGTGTCCTTTTATGATAGGACATTGTCCAATATTTTTGACGCTGTAAGGGAGAAAAGAGCTTGACACATGCTGAGTTTCTTACCGGTTCTTCTCAGTACAAGGTCTCCCGCCCAAAGTAGACTTACGAATCGATGGCATTATGACGTTAATAAGAGCTATTTGTAGCCTAAACTGAATAAACGATTTTGAATTTTGATATCATGACACCATAACAATCACAACTCAATATTTCACCTGGAAGTTTCTTTTATTTTCTGAGGCATTTCCCGAGCCGGTTAACGTCAGCAGCAGGATATCTCAAGTGGTGGTAATTCAGTGCCACCCTCAGTGGCCGCCACCTGTATTATGGTTACGGCATCGAACGGACTCGAATCTGCGATGGCCCCATGAACTTTCTTATCTATTGCTGACTCGCCCATCGGCATCGGCCAAAGCGAGTACCATTTTCACAGAAGCTTGGCCAAGCGATTGAATATCTTCAGAAAATAAGTACCCAATGAAAAAGAAAGAATAAAAAATTGTTGTTTATTCAATAAATTGGTAGATGGAAGGTAGGAAAAGTATTTTCGATTTTGTGACTTTTTTTGCCAAAGTAATCTTTTCAATGTTTTAATATGAAGCAATCGAAGCCAGGCTGTTTCACCAAACAGCTTATCGAATGTGTTTTATTTACAATGTTGTCTACGTTTTACTGCTAATATGATTACGAAATCATAAAAAATACGTAAAATGTTTATCCGTTTTGATGCAGAATGTAAATTTTTACGATATAGTCAAAAACGGATTCAAGTCTTTTTCGTAAATTCACTCAATAACTTTATTTATTGATCGCGAAAAAGTCATAAAACACCATCGAAATAACAAATCTTTTATGTACCATTTTCCGTATTATAATATAAAATTATCATGATAACAAATCACTTTATTCTCAGCCTCAAGCAATATCAAAGATTCATATTTACGTAGGGCGAAATAAACAGAGCTATTTTTCGCCTCTCGGGTTTTTCACTTCATCTGATTCCACCATTTATAGCAAGGCTAGTGCGAGCGAGCTCATAAAAATGTCGATAAAAACGGCCTATCAAATCTCAATACTTGGGTGATTATTTTCAGATTTTGTTTTAGAATTCGCTTAGCTGTTCGGAACGTCTTCCTCTTGAATCGTACAAGGAGTTTGAAAATAAACTTTAATACAATAATTCAGGGCAATAAAACCCATTAAAGATAATTTATATTGGCCGTTTTAGAAGATATGAATGCTCCCGAACGCACCCCGAGTCACGACGCGGCCGGCCAGGGAGGGTAACCTCGTTCGTTACTTACGGCTGCGACGCCGACTAGATTTTGCAAGCAAGCATTGCCCCGGCAATTCATTATCCGCTACCAGCGGCCGATCATTTGCGCGCCGTTCTCAGTCGTGATTACGGGAAGGCTCAATGGGAAACGATTTCCTCTCGTGCACTCTCATTGAACGCCACTTCTCGAACGCGTTATCACGCCAATGTATCACTTCTATAAATAGTGCTTCCTTGTAACCGCAGCACCCGCTTGCACCACAATTTACGGCGTCCGTGTTCTTTACCATTCATTTGACCGCTTCAGACGGTCGCCGAGCCGCGGTGAAGGTTTAATAACAAATGGAACTTTATCGTGACGTTGCGCAAGATACAAATTAATTTTCAGACGACCAACAATCTTCCTGTAACCACAGATCCTTTTCCCGCCCCTTACCGCTTTCTGAAGTGCCGCACCGACGCCGACGCGAGAGTTTAATAACAAATGCAGCACGATTTCACACACTGCTTATAGTACGTTAGCATGTGATAATGAGGCTGGCAGGTCGGTTCGTTGCCGCCAGTGTCTACCCAATAGGCAGTTTAGATGAACGCGGCTCATAGCTCATTCGTATCAGCCCGCGGGGCAACCGCCCGACCGCGCGATCGGCTTTGAATCGACTTCACATTATTACCAAGAAGATATTGAAAGTCTCTTGGAAACTAACGAAAGTTATGACAGAGCTTTTTAAGGATATCCTTTTAGTTTGTTGATAGTGATTTTTTACATTGAAATGATTTTCGACCTTTTATTTCAATTAATTAAAGAACGTAAAACAATCGCCACTTTAATAATATCTTACTTTAAGCTTTTAAACACACTTTCTAAGAGATAGTAACAATTATCAATTTAGTACACGTAGAGTATAATGCTTTGTAAATTCTTAAAAGTTTTACAACGAATAACACTTCATTCAATATTGACTTAAGAAAATTTCTTCTTTCTACTATTTCATAGTAGTGTACTTTCTAAACCACAGAATTGGCAAAACTAATATTTTGTGACTCCATGCATGGGCAGCAATATGCGTAGTCATTTATTGTACAGTAGGTATTACATATTGGGTTGCATTCATCTCCATGTGTATTCGGAGTGCTCAGTGAGTGGGGTTGAAAAATGCAGTCGCTACGATCATAGTGTAATGTGAATAGTAAGTCATTTCCATAGAAAGCATAATTATGCTAATACTAGGTGACAAAATTTCCAACGCGAAGTGGCCGATGACAAGGACCTCGAGTCCGTAACGCATCTTTTAAGTTCAGCAATTTTCGCATATTTACAATTCCCGACATCTCGCATCAATCCGTTATAATTATGCTGATAAACTCTGTTGGTCGAACTGGTAAACTTATGTGCGCTCAGTGCGCAAGCCAGTTTACTAAGAAGAACGAACGCCTACGAGTATATGCTAGCCATCTTCTGTCGCACCAGCGCTAGCGCTGCGCTGAATTGATTGCCGTGACCGAATTCGTTCAGACCAAACATCTTCACCATCTGAAAAGAGTATGCTAAAGCCCGCACTAGGTTGATCTACTACTGTGGCTATACTATGGCCATGTGGCAGAGCGGTGCAGCAGTGCATCGTGCATGCAACTGATTAAAGGCCCGTACATTTCAAATCAACTCTTCGAGAACATCGGTTTTAAAGCGCATTGTGCCTGCAATTGATATCTTCCTATGTACATCAATGTATATGCAGTTTATACAGGGTTTTTTAAAATTCAATTCTTACGTACGTTACGTATTAAGGAAAAATAATATCTCCACTTTTTATGATTGCAATCATAACGTTTGATGTGGGACGCTATTGAATGACACTTGTGAATAGTTAAGAAATAATGTACCAAATGTAGCGTATATACCGAATCGGTACCTATGTATAAAGGAGCAGTCGCTAACTGAGCTTGTGCGCGAATAAAAAATGCAGACGAAACGGAGCAGTGAGTTACAGTGACGGCGCACGTCTGTACTACCCATTTCGAATCCATCCTGCTTTGTATGCTAAAGTGTAAGTGACTGAAATTCAGCTTATGCTTTGAAGTTGAGGCCAAGGTTGAGGACTGATATGGTATCCATCAATAGAAAATTGCCATTTATTTTCAAGAGATTTATAATGCTTTTTTCATTAGGTAATGATGACAGTATATTTATTATTATTTAAGCTTTAAATTGTAACATATAGAACTTGACAATGTTTTACATAAAGACTTACTTTCTATTATTCTGTTTTTTTGCAATTTAAAAAACATTAAAAAGTATTTATTACCCACAGAAATATTTATAAATATTGGATTTCACAATGAAATTTAATAATTAATAAAGCATATATTAGAGCTTTAGTCTGAAATTCTTCTTCTTCTGCGAATGTACCTGTATAAATAAATAAACGTTTTTTTGTTAAATCAGAGACGCACGAAAAATGGTGACGATCAAGAATAATTGTACTGAACTAAGAATAACGTGCAGAAAAGTTCAAGCAAAAAAGGCTTTGTTGATACATTTCCCTAGTAGAATCAACCCGTCGCGTCGGGT
This sequence comes from Eudonia mercurella, assembly GCA_963082485.1. Classification (NCBI taxonomy): domain Eukaryota; kingdom Metazoa; phylum Arthropoda; class Insecta; order Lepidoptera; family Crambidae; genus Eudonia; species Eudonia mercurella. The sequence continues at coordinate 10,080,572 of OY720023.1, read as the reverse complement.
ATTTATTCGAATGCTCCAATGCGGATGTCGGGAATGAAAAATGCAGTCGTGACGAGGCAGATCCCGCATTTCTGCGACTGATTACTAAACCGCAATCTCTGTCAATCGTTAACATACTGCACAAAATAAGGAGGTCAGAAGGTAATCTTAATACACACCTCGCTCGAGCAACGCACATATACACCGTGACAGGTTAGACGATGGGGAGGTAAACTAGTATTAGTTACTAGTACTTACCTACATCCATTTTCAAAATATTGGAAAATGTCCTATCATAGCAGGACACTTTCCATTACAAATAAACACAAAAAATATAGAAGACAACCACAACATGTAAAAAAAAACAAAATAAAAAATATAATTTAACAAATTTCCATCAGGTAAAAGTTTCAATTTCCACAATATCATACAATACCACTACAGTACTCTCGTAAAAGTCAAAAATTGTTTAAGAAAAACAAAGTATAGTAAATAATGTTAAAAATAAGATAAGTATATAAGATCAGATCAGCCTCCACAGGCGGCACCCGTTCACGAGTATGACATATGAATCAGCCATCTCAATATTTTAGGAAACGTAACGACCCGACGCACACGCCACCTCTTATCTTATCTCTAGCTGCCGGATCACAACAATGTTACAAGCATTAATGTTATGACGACATATTTAGATAAGATGGTGGTAGCTAGCCAGGCAGATTAACAAGTTCTACCACCAACCAAACCGAGTACACATGCACCCCCGCTGGAAATCGCGACCGCCGAAACCCGGGACCTCTGGGTCTAAACCGGTGGTCTTAACCACTAGACCACAGAGGTGGTTAACCCGCCGGTGGCCGCAAATACGAATACAATAGTTGAGGGCCATAACACCTTGATTGTGTGACTATAATAATAATAATAAATTTATATGAGAATATATAAATAAAGAATATAATAAAAATAAGTATTTATTTCAGAATAATTCCATAGAATGTTAGTAACTACAATAGACCTTAAACACTAATGTTAGATGGAAAAAATAAAAATAAAACAAAACAAAAACGAGCTTGGCGCACTGGATACGACCATCCACCGTTAGAGGACGGTGTGTAGTCGCATCCAATGTTTCAGCATCGGTGAGTCCCAGCGGTCAGACAACGCGTCCAGGATATGGTTCAGAATGAAATAAAAGTCAAAAGGTTAAAGACTGTTACGTCGTTCGTAGATGCTGTGACAAAGTATCAAAACCTGCACGTTGGAAAATGTGTTTCGCATATCTGTGTAATAACACTATTGATTCTTGATTGGTAGTACGGTAGAACGGGGCTACTTTCGAATCAAGTGTAACATTGATCAAAGCTCCTGTTTTCTACGGTTGTCTTCCACATGTAGTTCTACGGTATGACTCTGGAGGGAATCGCACTAGAGACGCCTAGATCGCTAGGGATACCCATATTTGCAGCTACTTAAGGATTTATAATTGCGATCAATGTTACACTTATATCAAAATTAAGCCCATTCTACGGTATGTTGGTTGGTATTGATATACGGATAAGTCCGTCGTCGTGCTACCAAAACTCAAATCTAAATCTAGGACTATGTCCGTTTTTACGACCCCAAAGTTTTAGGTAGCCTCTAGGCCATGTACCAAAGCCACGTGACAAAGCTGTCACTTAACACTTCACTCAAAAAACCCCAACCATGCACACTTAACTAAAATCTGTACACTTAAGCAAATAACGTTCACTTAAAAGTTTAAAAAAGTCTAGCCATCATTGAATATAAGTATATCTCTAAAGCAGCAACATTGATCAATTATTAAGATCCATCAATCGTAAGTGAACTACCATATATTTCCGAATGCGCTTACTAAAAGCGGTTGTCAGCGATGAAAAATGCAAACGGACGCGCCAATGCGATTGATTGCACCCGTAGAGATCGGAATCAACCTCGGCAGTGCTTTTCATAGATATCCAGTATTCGTAGTATTGTCAGTCAATAAAAAACTTTGTTCTTCCGCAAGGTTTTTATGTGTCGTTATTCAACAACAAACAAACGCATTAATTTTAAATAAAAAAAGTTTATATGTCCTTTTCTCAGTCTTAAACGGGGAAGGATCAACTTTAACTTTAGCTCCAAATTCCTTTTATCGATTAATGACTGTTTTCTATACATTATGAGCATATATTCTACAATTCTACATCTGATGGATAACCTTTTCTTAAAATATCATCATAAATCATCATCATCATTATCATCCAGATTCAACAATCGATATCTCGAAGTAACTTTTAATTCATACTATTTCTAATTTAAAGCTTTGGGTCCCACATTTTCCTATTTCACAAAAAAAGAAATGAGCAAAGCATTGTACCCCGTTAAAATCATTACACTTCGTTCCTCCCCAGTATTGGGGAGTGCACTTTAAATGGCAACACTGTCCCATCAATCTTGCGTGAACAGTCATACATTCCCGAATGTGTTTATATACTAACAAAGAACGGATATATGCATAGTGAAATCTTGTCACTCTTATTACATAGGGTGCAAGGCACATGATGCCCAAAGTCAAGTTTTAACGTTTGTCCAGACTGGATGTTGGGGATGAAAAATGCAGGCGCGGCGCGATTTCACATCTATACGACTAATTATAATCGACCCGCAATACAAAAAGTTTATTCAGTAGACCATGTTGGTTTATTAAAAATCGTAGGTTTTTTGGTCTTATATTTTCAAAACGTAGAATAGTGGGAGTTTTTTATAACTTGATTTGTACCAATGTTGTATCGCATTGCTCAGTCTTACATTCCTATTTTTAGTTTAGTTAGGTAATAGGTATAAGACAATTTTTCATAGTATACATGTATCAATGTTGGTTTTATTTCTTCTTCTTCTTGTGCCTCTTTAAGATTGAAGGTTGGCCGTTAGCTTCTCGAATTTTTCTTTGTTCAAAGCCAGACGGAAAAGCTGCTCGACAGAGATGCCGGTCCACTCCTGGATGTTCCGCCGCCACGACTTCCTTCTTCGTCCAACGCGTCTCCCCCCTTCCTCCTTGCCTACTTGATTGCTTTGTGGTTTTATTTAATTAAATCAATAAAAAAACTATCCTAACACACATGCATTCTCAGAGTAGAATAAATACGAACAAACTATTTGTAATAAAATTTTGTAACCTACAAACAATAACTATGAAGATACCTTCATTTTGATATTTGATAAGAGAGTTTCTCTATTCACTAACTTGTCAACTAACTTATTACGACCAAAGTTCATTAAATTAAGCGTTTAACCTCAAAAATAAAACTTAAACGAGAAAAAGAAATTACCACCTCAAATCGGAAGTGTTCCCTTTGAACCGACATCCCCATGTTTAATTGAAACAAACACCCCAGTACTTAGCCCCCTCGTGTTGATTGCTTTGTGGAAACAGCCATTGTACGCTGCTAGTGTGGAGAACAGCCGAACTTGGATAAACCCGAAATGCTTGACATTTACCACTGTAAATGTTATTTGTAAAAAAATGAGGCGACATATAATTAGAAAAGTTGCACGTCCTAGTCTTCATTCTCTAAACTTTAACTCAATTATGTAAATCTCTTAGGAACAGTTAGAAGAAAGAGTTCTCAGGATTTGAAACACAATTTTCTACAGTTTGTTACAAACTTATGTAAATATACTTCTAGCATACGGTAGGGGGTTGTGAAATGGTTGTGATAAAGTATTTTAAAATATATTTATATTATATTATAACCATCCAGTCCTAGCCATGTCCTATTCACTATCATCAATGGTTTCTAAGTTATGAATAGCCCTAAGATATTATAGAATAATGAAGAAAAATAAATTTTCATGTGGTATAAAATGGCTAAAACAAGAACCCTAACTTACTGCTCAAGCTTTTATTAATAAAAAATACTATTTACGTTTCACTTCAGGTCAGGTTATAAGTACTTTTGTAATTTTTTTCTCTTTTGATTCTTTTTTCCTATCACCTATTACCAGCTCATTTTATGCCCCTACTGTTGGGGCCCGAGCCTTCCCTATGGATGGATAGGGAGAACGGGTCATAAACCACCACGCTGGCCCAGTGCAGATTGGTGGTTGTTAACGAGTGCTAATCATCCCGGGCCAACGGCTCTAAGTGCCTTCCGAAGCTCGTAGGAGCTCGAGATGATACATTTTTGGTCATCCATCCGATGACTGGCCTTTCTGAAAGTTGCTTAACTTCAGCAATCGCAGACCGAGCGCGTTAACTAATGCGCCATCGAGATCCTCATCTACCTCCTCATGCCTTCTTAATAAGTGTAAAATATTAGATTTCATAATAATTTTAGGTGGTTTATTTAAAGCAAAAAAATCATAGATATCAATTGATTTAATCGATTGAAAGCTTCATAAAGCAGCTGCAGCCATCACTAGTCGCAAACACGCGTGATCGTAACTCAGATATTGAATGTTAAATACCTTGCCTATGAAATTGATGTTTTGTATGAAGATTTTTTGTAACATAAAGTTTTTCATACTAACGTTTTTTCAATTTTCTTAGCATGTATTTATGTTAAAACTATAAACATTGTAAGGCAGTGTGTTAGTTTCACTAGCTAAATATAGCAGACATTAAAAATAAAAAAAATCAAGTCCCTTCAAAGCTACAATGAAACGAATGGTCAAATCCGCTAACAAAAAAAGATGTCAATAAAAAAAAAATTGGGCCATAAAAACACAAAATTAAAAATAATTGTTATTACTGAAGCTTAAGTAACACATTCTTAATTAAATGTGTATATTAATAATATTAACAACCGATATTGAATTTTAGAGGTAATAAAATTATTAATGAGTGGGAAAAAAACGACAATATTATAGGTAAGGACCCAATACAATAATGTACAGACGCCTACACATCAATCTATTCAAAACTGTCAAATTTGTTCAAAGCATTTTCAACCAAATCGTTTAGTCATACAGTTCAAAGTCCATTGACGACGTGCGTGTAGCACAATCAAATTGCTTGAAGCGCGATGAACATGACTGGTGGATTATATCCAACCATTACGACTTATGTATACTGCGGCGTACTCGAAAATAATTCTTACTAATATTATCAATGCGATAGTGTTTGTGGGGTTTGTTTGTTTGTTTGTATTTCATGATGTCAAAGGCCAATGGGAAGCTTTGATTTTCTACATTAGTTAAAATAAAATAAAAAATTGATGTAACATACCTTCATGGTGTAAATATCATATGGTGGAACGGGCTCCCTTCAGAGGTGTTTTCAATGCACTATAATATGTGGTACTTAATAAAGCTTTTGGATATTGCTCTCAAAGTCGGTCACGGTAGGTAGATGCTCCGTATGGGCGGCGATGACCACTTCCCGTCAGGTAGCTCGCCTGCACGTTTGCCGTCTTATTACATAAAAAAACAGAATATAAAATACATCAGATTCAATTCCTTAAGGGGGTGCAGCGCGGAATTTCGAAAATTTACGTGTTTTTAAGTCACTGGTGCTAGGCGCTGAATAGGTCATATACATTTAAAAGACTAGTGTAGGTTAGCTTGATCCTTTCACAAGGCATGGTTGTCTTGGAATTTGAAACAAATATCCAGAACCTGCATTAAACGTAAAAGTAATGATATATAAAAACTTATTTCTTCAAAAACTTTGTAAATACAGCACAAATGAAACAATGATCCGACATCAAAATGTTTGTATTGATATTCCGCAGGTCACTGTTGTCTTATTTTTCAATTAAAAAATATGAATATGAAAATATTAAGACTTTTATAATTTTTTACCCAAACGCCTATGATTTTACGAAAGTAAACATTGCTCTAATTAAATCAGCAGCCTACTCTGTACATATGTATATTAGTGTGTGTGCGTATTCGTAGTCGTGCGCCGTTGTCACACCAATGCCACGCGCCGCTCGCTCGCTATCATAAAGAAACTTGAAACTCGCAGTTTTGCGTCCGCGCTGCACCCCCTTAAGTAGTGCCGGTACATAATTGCCATAGTGTATATATATCAGGTATTCATTATTTTATATTCGATATTCAAATAGCAGACAATATTCAAAACTATCAATTATGTTCACATAAAATGTTGTTGTGTTTATTTCATCATAATTTGATCGTCTCACTGCTGGGCCCGTGCCTTCCCGACAACCGAGTCCAATACCGCTGTATAAACTGTATACACAGATTAATTTATCAGAACTGTGTCGCCCCTGGATGTGTCAGCCCATCATTTACAGTGAACAGCATCAATCATCCAGGGAGTCCCGCAAAAAAGTTAATCGAAATGCATCATCCGGGAAAAAACTAAATGGGCATTGGACATGATTTGATTGCATTACGTGTCATTCATAGTGGCCATACCCAAAAATCACGTCTAATGGGCCAATAGGACGTTCCAACATTCGATAAGAAATATATAATTTCTGAAATTAATAAATGGTTTTGAAAATAAAGTTATCTCGGTGCTTATCTGTTTCCAGGCGCGTTAATTATGTAGCTTAAGGCTGCTTACGCAATCGCTATACCATCGAATAATAGGGTATTAAAAAAATATTCTAAACCCAATTTGGTTGAGGACCTTGGCCAACAGTGGGTGAGCAAAGGTTGAAGAAGACGAAGAGAAGACGTACCTAAGACAAAGAAGGTCAAAAGCCTGCGTCGAAAATAGGCTAGGACGTTTGTCTTGTCTAGAGTTAACCCGAATTATGTTATGATTTTGCCCTTCTACAAATTTAAGGCTTATTGTTAACAAAGATAGACTATTAAATTTATTATTTTATATTTACCAACTGCTCTCATACTTAGTCTTTTCTATTAGTATTCTAGTCTATGTAGATAAACATATTTTAGTTTAATTAAAGCTAACATAATCAAGCAAATGTTGATAATACTCGTACTCTTATAAAAAAAATATTTTATTTTTCATAACCTGATGAACGTTATCTTGTGTATTTTCTTTACTTTTGACAGGGGCAAATAATCAATAAGTTTTTTTAACAAAAAAATTACTCTTTAAAAAATTGATTTCCCAAATTACCGTGTAAGTGAGCTAACTTAAATAAAGATTTTTATTATTTAATCACCACTAGTTATGATAGATGAATAGTTTTTTTGCTAAATACACAATCATTAAATGACATACACAAAATTAACAATATCACAAAGGGCATACAAACTTTTAAATTGACAAAAGGGTGGCGTAATTGAGAAGCACAGTTGGTTTGTCCCAAAAATATGTGAGTGCTGTAACAGCGGGAAAAGGCTGCCTGCCATTCAGCATTAATATTTGGCATGACGACACGAGCCAATCAGCTGGAAAAACAAAATATACATTGGAAACATTCGATCATCTATAGCTACTATCGCATATTTTATTTATTATTTAAGTATTGCTACATAAGGTATATATATATTCTTAATGTTAGGGTTTGATAAACTTATTTAAACATTAATAGATACTAATGGTCGCCCAGTGGTCAAAATTCGACCGTAATTTTGTTAAGGCTGCACTGATTGTATCCTAAGCAATAAAAATTTAAAAAGATAGAATGTGAGTTTGGATTAGCGTTGACAGATGTCGGCCGCATTAAAGACAAACAATAGGTGTGTGTCAAATACATAGTAGTGTGTGTAATGTGGTTTTTGTTGATTTAATGTATTTTTTATCCATAATTTCAAAAAAATATTAACATTCGGATAACCTTCTCTATATAAACTATAAGTGTGCGAAATTTCATACTCCTCCGTCCGCGCAATTTTCGTAATAACGGGTATAAAGTTTTTGCTTCACGTATTAGTATATAGATTGCTCATTATCTAGGCAAATAATAATATATCAATGTCTTTAAAATGCTTCAAACATATCATGCATGTGTCATTTAATACACAACGAGCTCTGCAACGTTGAGAGGTATAACAAAGACAGTCATAGAAAATCAAATTTAGATAAATTTAGTATCCCTCCAAGAGTGAATATTAGCACAGCTTAATTGTATTATAATAACAATCAGTTTTGGAATCGGGTAACTTTTTAACAGTTTCCAAAGCTGTATTGAGTAGACACCGATCGATGGTCTTTAGCGGTCACTTTCGGCAGGCCGCCGCTATGTCATAGAATAAAGAGGTACAGAAGGTGCAGCTCCAAACAAACGAGCACAGCTGGTGCAGTGATATCGGCTAGCGGCTGTACTCTGGAGAACGCTAGCCGCGAGGGAGCCGGACAAAAACTGCTGGGTATTTCATTGTTTAAATACGACAACAAATATATTTTTAAATACGTAAATATTACAAATCACTACAACATATTGAGTCGGCCGGGGCACGTGTCACACACTTTGTTAAATTGACTCGGTCACACAAAAACTGCTGCGTATTTAATTGTTTCATCATCATCATCAGCTCATTTTATGTCCCCACTGCTGGGGCACGAGCCTTCCCTATGGATGGATAGGGAGAACGGGCCATAAACCACCACGCGGGCACAGTGCGGATTGGTGGTTGTTAACGACTGCTAATGCAGCCGGGACCAACGGCTTTACGTGCCTTCCGAAGCACGGAGGAGCTCGAGATGATAAATTTTTGGTCACCCATCCGATGACCGGCCTTTGCGAAAGTTGCTTAACCTCAGCTCTCGCAGACCGGGCGCGTTAACCACTGCGCCATCGAGCTCCTCATTTAATTTAATTGTTTAAATACGACAAAAAATATGTTTTTACATAGGTACTTTTAAATGACAAATCACAACAACATATTGTAAGCGTCAACAGAAACTACCGAGCGTAGGTAACCAAAACAGCTATCGGCCACAGCTGCTCTTCTGTACCTATTTATTTTATGGCTGTATTTGATCAAACTTGGCCCAACTCCCGCCACAAATTGATTGTTGCTTTGTTCTCTGGACTACCGGCTCGTTTGCTCACCCGATTTAATACAATGCACGTTTTGTCAATCTGCTCGTTTTGTTTTCTTACCTCCAATCAGCTGCTTACTTAATGTCTTTTACGGCAGTTGAAAGAAGAATGATAAAATTTCGCAATGATCTCCAGTTTCAACACTAAATCTCTCGCAGACAACCAAGCATAAAACCTATATCGATGCAGATAACTACTAACTATTATGTTTATCATCGTCATAAAACCGTATACAAAACAAAAAATATTTTAAATTTGAAAGATTCAATGCAAACTACTTAGTAAGTATAGGTATCCCAAGCATACCTTTTTAAGTGCCAGATGTTTCAATTATTTTTAATTACAACTAATTTCTTGATACGTAGATGCAATTAAAGTTGTATATTGTCCAGCAGTGGACGTCTTTTGGCTGAGATGATGATGATGATGAAGGTAATATCTTAAGGAATCTACATAAGTCCAAAATTGTGTATACTATTGACTTAACTATGTTTATCATAGCAAATCTACTCGTTACTGAAGTTTTATGAACTAAAATCAAAAATTAAATCTACAGCAAAATTTATAATACTACTTTTATCTGGAACGCCCCAGTATTGCCAGTAGCACTGCAATAAACGATCAGCCAACTGATTATGAGATCAGATCGTATCAGCTGCTCATTCAATTATAACTTATGGTCTCCGACCGATTGTGAATTACTCCTAACGATGCCCATAACAGATCGGTGGGACATTGATAGTTATAATAAAAAAATATTTGGTCGAATATTCTAGCTGTAGCCATTTAACCATTTTACGTAGAAAATTCAATAAAATACTTTTTAGATGATTAATATCAATGTCTCACACCGGCCTGTTTTGGGCATCGTTAGGAGCAACCGACTGTATGTAATTATTACTTGCCTCATGTTCGTTTTTAGGGTTCCGTAGCCAAATGGCAAAAAACGGAACCCTTATGGATTAGTCATGTCTGTCTGTCTGTCTGTCTGTCCGTCCGTATGTCACAGCCGCTTTTTTCCGAAACTGTAAGAACTATACTATTGAAACTTGGTAAGTAGATGTATTCTGTGAACCGCATTAAGATTTTGACACAAAAATAGAAAAAAAAACAATAAATTTTGGGGGTTCCCCATACTTAAAACTGAAACACAATTTTTTTTTTCATCAAGCCCATACGTGTGGGGTATCTATGGATTGGTCTTCAAAAATGATATTGAAGTTTTCAATATCATTTTTTTCTAAACTGAATAGTTTACGCGAGAGACACTTCCAAAGTGGTAAAATGTGTGTGTGTGTGTGTGTCCCCCCCTCCCCTGTAACTTCTAAAATAAGAGAATGATAAAACTAAAAAAAATATATGATGTACATTACCATGCAAACTTCCACCGAAAATTGGTTTGAACGAGATCTAGTAAGGAGTTTTTTTTAATACGTCATAAAGTACGGAACCCTTCGTGCGCGAGTCCGACTCGCACTTAGCCGGTTTTTTTAATTTACTGACCTGTGACATGGCTTCTTTAAAAGAGTTTGCTATTGGCTTCAGACGGTTTTTACAGTGTCACCAGACTTGTTTGGAGGCGGTGAGATACTTAAAGGGCAAACTGTGTGATCGAAACACCGTAAGAGGATTTCTAGAGGGCATGGTATCACGCAAGCGTGTGGACGCTTTTCCCGGAGAAAAGCGTCCAGGTACATGTCTGTACCTGGTATAAAGAGTGAACCGTGTCATCGCACTCTACTTCTACAAGTACAACAATGTCTTGGCCCTATGCCGGAGTGCATGTTTAGTGTATAATGGGAATGTATAGTGGCGTTTTAAGGATCGGGTGGGACCAAACGACCCTCCTGATGGAAAGCGGCCACTGCAGCCTTAAACACTCCCTTCACAAAGAGTATCACAAACGCGTTTTCAGTTTTCTTCACTTCAGTTCTATGCTTCTACGCTATGTAATATCACTGGATCTAGTACCCTGCTGCAAACCAAAACACAACAGTAAAATAAATCTGCTAGAAAAAAATCAGAATTCCATTTTTTTATACAATTTCAACTTTAACAAGTACCATTGTTACTTTATAAGATATCATTTTCAGATTCTTTACTTTTATGCCCTTTTCTACAAGACAAAGACTTTCAAATGACTCAATTCATCAAGCAACAGCTGCTATCCAATTTCGTAGCTGATAGATAACCAAGCCAAAGTGTTTGTACGTGCGATACAAATGTTGTACCAACACGTGTAATAGAAAAAATAATAAGCAATCTTTCTAACTGGACGTTATATGTACCAGATTATTCTCTTACCTCAAAATAAAACATTCTAGCTTCTTTGTCAACATTTATCATCATTTCAGCTCTTGGGCACCCGCTGCTATAATATAAGCCTCCCCTTTAACACGCCAGTTTAGCTGGGCCCGTGCGACCTCATTCATTGCTTTCTGGCCACCCTGACGAATATCGTTTGATCATCTGGCAGGTGAAGCAGGTGAGAAGCGGCCTCGAGGCAGATCCCTCGAGGATGGTTTCCATCTCTGGGCCAACAGCTCCTTCACGTCGTCAGCTTAAATACAGAACGTATTTTTCACTACGTTTTACTTATTACGACAAAACCTTATACAAAATACACAATATAATGACTAGCTTATAAGCGACCTATCAGTGTGGTTACTATTGATAAACCTATTTTCTTAGAAACCTGTAAATTCGGCAATGACTGATTTTATTTTATTTTATTTTATATGAATACTACTGTTGCCCGTAACTTCGTTCGCGAGGACTACACTATCCTACAGGAACATGTTACCAGGATAAGCATTATCCTATGTCCTAGTTCGGTTTAAAGTCTGTATATGTGCAAAATTACATCCAAATCCGTTCAACCGTTTTCAAGTGATGCGTTTACCAACGAAAAAACATTAATTTTTATTGAATAGATAACAGCCAGCCAATATATAACTCCAAGGAGGTGGACCGATGATTTGGTGAAGGTCACAAATTGGTCGTTGATAGCCTTAGGGGAGGCCTTTTTCCAGCAGTGGACGTCTTTTGGCTGAGATGATGATGATGATGATGATGATGTTGATAATCAGCCGGTATAAACAAGGTTTGAATATAAAAAATGAATCTTAGATATGGTCGAGTTTCTCGTCAATCGATTGTACCAAGATACTCTAGCCCAATATAGGTACTACAAAAGCCGTCACTCTCAGTTCAAAACCGATTGGTTTTCTCTCTAAACTAGGGCAGCTTCCTGTAACTGAACGCCAATCATAGATAATTTGCTCTATTATTACGGTACTTATATAAATTGCAACTGTCGTTTGTTGTGCAATAGTTTTAAAGGCTTTGTATTATTATTATTATTTTTTGATGTTCTATCACGAAAACCTGTGTTACGATAATAATAATATTTCAAATGCTTTTATTAAATCATATCATTAATGCTGAATCACTGGTTTGGTGTTTTAGTATTGTTTGATTTCAAAAAGATAAAAACTGAAAAGTAGCAATATCTGCATTTGAAAATTTCCCTATTCAATTTATAAAATATAAAGGTATATTAGTACTACGCTAGGCTTTGGCGTTTATATGTTTTTATATTTAAATATTCAAGGGAGGGTTATTAATTAATTATTTGATTACACTACTTTGAGGTTTAGTGACCACTAGTTGTAGATACAGGGGAAAGTGCGCTTCCATTCTCGGCATTATCACCACTTAACATCAGTTAATATGAAGGCCAAATAAAGTAATAGGTAAATAATTTCCAAAAATAAACACGTCCATAAAATTTTTGCGTGCTAATAACAAATTTTGTTTATAGATATTCTAGAATTGTTGGTTTACATTAAGGAAGACACAACTTAATAACAGGTCGAGCCTGTCATTTAGGTACTAGAATGAAATGATTACCAGTAAGGAATAAAATAAATATATAAATATTTTGTAACCATTAATTTAAAGTACTATTAATAAGTTAAAATATGATATGTCAAAATTTAAATGCCACAGCATAATGGTACTAGTAACTTATTGTCGACGTTCTGTCATTTATTGCATAAGATCATCATAAGATACAGTTGCAGAAGCACAAGAACCAGTCATTGAAGCGAGCTTTATCCTCCGAACAATATCGATAATTATTTTGACAGCCCATTGGGTATACATGGCACCAAATCACATTCAATTTATGAATAGTGCCATAGATATTACAAATCAGCTTAAAGTCCAATGGAAAGTTTTAAAATATTAGTAATTTTTATGTTGTCTTTAAGTCAATAACTGATGTAAAATGGTTGACCTGTGACGTAGCTTCATGACGCCGATAATGACGTCACAACCGTTGCGCCACTTCGATAGCTCTCTTCACATCACGGCTGCTGCTGGCCTGCACCTCTGGCTGCTACTTCCAATGGTATCCCTGAAACCGGTGCTTGTAATCTTTCCGCTGCGATCCACTGCGAGTTCACCAGAGGCGGTCCTCAGACCACGACGATTCAAAAATTATTGTTTTGAAAGTATTGAGCTTTGAAGTTTTTATGGGAGACCGAAAGGTGTTTGCACAACGAGAAAGACTTTGGCCATCATCTCAACTGATGAACTCATAAGTAATATGACGATAATTCCGTAAGTGGAAGCGTACTTCACCAGGAGTTTTCGTTTTTAGAACTGGGGAACTTAGGGAAATGATAGTCCCTTATTGTCGGAGCACAACAATTCTACTAACATAGTTGTTATGGCGACATACTTCGATAAGATAGCAGTAGCAGTAGCCCAGGCGGTCTCAAAACAAGCCCTACCAACTAACCTACCAAATAAACCGTATCAACTAAATGTACTGCTGAGAATCGAACCCAGGACTCCAGCCCTAAGACTGGTGGTTCAACCACTAGACCACAGAGGCGGTATCGCGCTCACGGTCGCCATCGTAATCGTTCCCTTAACCGTTAACCAGCACGGAAAACTGAGCTGTTCAATACAAAAGGAGCTCTCAAGGGGAATTACTGTAGGCTAACTGTTATTCCAGCGCCTAAATGCTCATTTACCCATTACCCATGTCCTAAACGAAACACAGACGAGTAAATAACACCCCTTTTAAAAAGAGAAATTGGTCTCCTGAGGCATTTTGTTCACTCTTTGAAGTCAAAGAGGGGTCACATTGTGTTCAGTGTTCGTTATATGACCGTCAAGATATTCTAAGCGTTTATTCTTCATTTAACGTTTTTACGCCATATGCGTACGCACTGTGTTGGGAAACGTAGAGATTGTCGAGTCGTGCCCAATGACAAAAATCAATAGAAAAACGACGTGTATTGTTAACAACAGGGTGCCTAGCGTGAGTTTTGTTTACTATCCGTATTAATTCGATTACGTTTACGAAAACGAAAATTAGTATGGCATTGAAGCAGCGCCTCCTGGCGGCATACGAGAGGAGTTAACATTTTGCCATACAAATTCTCGTTTTCGTTAACGTGATCGAATGGCGAATGAAACTCGCACTTGGCCAAAATTGGCCTGACTGTCTGCGTAAACCTAAGAATATAAAAAATTCAATTCTTTACAAGGTTTTTTTTTTTTTTTTTTTTTATTTTGTTGATGGCTTTGTGCGATTAGCACATTTAGTCAGTGTCAAAGTAATTTTTCTAACAAGTAATACATAAATAAACAATATTTATTTTCTGTATGATGATGATGAACGATAATAGAAATGAGAAATAATATACCACCCAACCCCTCGAGTATCTCAGTAAAGATGTGGGGCTTTATTATGTCCTCGGGCGGACTTCTTGAGAGAATTTGAAAAGTGACGTTGCACTGTTTTGTTTCATTTGCCAACACTCATGCACACTCACGAACACTTAACAGTTAATAATCCACCATTATTTCACATTAATATTCGACATAACACAAATTTTAGAAAATAAAACAAAACCGCAGACATGACTCTTCACTTTCCCGCCAAGAAGTCCCTTTACAAGGTTGGGTAGGGTCATAGCTTTTTTTTTCCTTTAGTTGATGGCTTCGTGCGATTAGCACATTTAGCCAGTGTCAAAGTAATTTTTTTCTTACAAGTAATACATAAATAAACAATATTTCTTTCCTGTATGATGATGATGAATGATATATATATATATATATATATGATGATAATAGAAATGAAAAGTGAGCAATGATATACCCCCCAACCCTAGAGTATCTCAGTAAAGATGTGGGGCTTTACTAAGTCCTCGGGCGGACTTCTTGAGAGAATTTGAAAAGTGACGTTGCACTGTTTAGTTTCATTTGCCAACACTCATACACACTCACGAACACTTAACGGTTAATAATCCACCATTATTTCACATTAATATACGACATAACACAAATTTTAACACTTTCCCGCTTGGTCATAGCTTTATTGATAGATCTCTGTGTACTTACATAAAAGATTATCGAGGTATTTTGTAACAACATTATGAACTAATGTATAAATAGGGTACGTTAATTTTCTATCCAGTTAGACCACTGTCTTGTCAGTAAGCAAATAAGTATCTACTATAACAGAAAACAAATAAGATTACGTTTCCATGTGCGGTTGTATGCTTGTCTAGCAAGCTGCTGGAAGAAATCTTTTTTAAACCTAGCCCTACGAAAAGCTTGACTTGGGAGAGTACACCTTCTTACTAAAAAACCTAGTAGGTACCATCCGTTCTCTGCCACTAAGATGGCTTACACCACCATCAACATCTGTTTTCTTCTTATGGAACCAACCTGTCGTAGTAAATAATATTAACAGTGGAAAACTAACAATTAAAAAAAAATTAACCTTTTTTTATGTTATTTTCATTTTTATTAGATCTTTTACGAACGCAGTGGTGGTACTTTACTTAAAATCAACGATATACTTCATCATAAATTCGACACTATGCAAACTTCTAGCAGACTGATATGTTTTTATTTATTGTTATACCCCTAATTAATGTTATATTATTAATCTGTTTTAGTTTTATCTTTAGTTATATTTTTAGTTTTTTTTTGGTGGAAATTCAAATATTGGAGAGCTTTTGTTTTAGAATAATATCCCAAATATCGTTTACGCACGTGGTGTTTTACTTTAAGTCGTTGTTGTATTTACCTAAGCATTGTATAAAATAGCATATTTTTAGTATAAGTGTAACAATTTTTGGATAACCAAATAAATAATAATTAAAAATTTAATTATCGCTACCCCTAATAGTTTCCGATTTTCCCATACCAAACTTATACATATCGCTATAATATTAAAATAGATTTTGCTCCCAACAACATTTAGGCCGGTAATGCCACCAACTGTAAGCACCTGTAGACAAACAACATTACCTTATCAGAACAAACAGAAAGTCCGACCGCGCTCTCTAATAACGGCACCTACGTGACTCTAACACGAATTGTGTAAAATTGCACTGGAGCCCTGTTAATTATCACTAAAGCCAGTGTAATGAAGTAGATTAAGCCCGCGTTACCCC
Organism: Eudonia mercurella; assembly: GCA_963082485.1. Lineage (NCBI taxonomy): Eukaryota > Metazoa > Arthropoda > Insecta > Lepidoptera > Crambidae > Eudonia > Eudonia mercurella. The sequence continues at coordinate 10,064,176 of OY720023.1, read as the reverse complement.
TTTCCGGTTCGCAAATTAGCAAATAATTTTGCTAATGAATGTACGATTGCAATAACTTTTGCTATGCCGAGCCTTGTTGTAATTTCAATTCTACATTATGTTTAATTAGGTATGGAAAAAGGTTTAATTTGTATTGTAATTTGTTAATAATTTATGAAATCAGGCGTTAGTTTGCAGTGAACTGGAATAAGGTTTTAGTTAGTCAAATGTGTAATTTTAATTCCATTAACTAACTGCACCGTAGGATTAACGAAACCATGGTTTTGAAGTTTAAGAAACACTATATTTAAATGAAGTGAGTCTCCCTGTAAACTCGGTCCCAGCAAAGGGTTTGAAACGTCAGAAAACATTAAATCAAATTAATGTGTAAAATAAACGCGAGTAGATCCGTCAAAGTAGTTTCATTACAATGGGTAGTGTTCGCGTAAATTTTGTGTTTTGTAATAAAATTTTATTTTCTATTGAAAGTTTACTCATCTTTTAACTTAAACAAAATGACAAATATTTTGTGTTCGCTGACTTTACACCATCATGTTATGAGATAATTTTTCAAGTTACGCAACATTTAGGGACACTTTCGTTCGCCAACTTAACTGGGCACTTTGAGTTAACACAGCCATGCATCGTTGCTTCCTGCACAAAGCGGACACCACGAGATTTCATAATATTCTCATAAAATTTGCATTTATTGCGCTCTTGAATCAGGACACGTTCTTTAAGAGATAGTATTGTTATAAAATCGCAAGCTTAACCGTTCTACGAGTATAACGTCTCCTTTACTTAAAATAGTTATTTTAATTTAACCTTTTTCTTAATATTCATATGTTTTTAAACGCACTCACACACATTAAAATAAAACACTTTAAACGGACTCGCGTTTGTTATAGATATTGTTATTAACCCCCGTATTTATAAACGAGTAAAAGCTCATACTGAAGCAAAGTAACTGCATGTAAAATTATTTATTATATTCTTTAGTAAACCGATGAAGTTGGAAACGTTAAAAGTTCTTTGCCAAGCAATAGTCACCAATGTCTTTACTCAACTCAAAGAATTCATAGTGACAAGCTTGTGACAAGCTAGAATTGACATTATATTACGTGAGACAGTTTGTGTTATGTCTAAAATATTATAAAATATGTGAATTTGATAATAACAATAATATGTTTATTTAATTGAATAAGAAAACTTCTATTCTAATTTAAATGTTACTTGTTAAGTCTTAGTGACATTTCAAAGAACAAAGTAATTGCTAAGTAATGGCTTTTTTATAAATACGGGTGTTAGTCTTGTCTGGTCTTCCTGGGACCACGTACTCGGCATACAACAACGGGTTGGCGTGCCCGCCCACCGCAAACTTTTTCTGCGACCGAGCGACAATCGGAACGTTTTTTTTCCGAGGCTTTATCACCGATTTAGCGACCGACTTTTTGTAGGACGTGTTCGTTGCATTGCAACATATATCTTCATACGTTTCATTTTTAAAATCGCGTGCAGTGTCACTATAAAATACATTTTTTTAAATATACATAAATAGATCTTTATAGGATGTAGAGTGTTTTATTTCAATACAATAATAAAAACTAAAATGTTAACATAATTTTTCATGAAGACAAAATAATGTCGTGGCCTCACCAGAATATTTGTGTTTAGTTCGTCTGAAACAATGATAAGCAATGATGTGTGCCGACAGTTCGATTATCAATTACATTATATAAGATATATAGATATTACCAGTTCCATCAGCTATTTGGAGATTCCAGGTAGTAAAGTGCGCTTTTTGCATTGTCAAATTAAATAAAGTAATTCTATACATTTTTTTAAAATAAGTTATAGGTATAGTTATGTAGACGTTTACAATTCAGATTTAATGAAGCAGGGTCTATCGCATTATCCGACATTGTGGCAAATCAAAAGCTTATCCATCAGTTTAATTAAATGTGATTATATTTGAATAGTACTCGTCCTTTTAAGGTAATGGCAATTATGACATCGTATACAGACCTAATAGGGTGTAATGACATCTCAGAATGTAGTTATTAATTAAAGTTACTTATTTAGGCTTGCAGCTGACGACTTAATAAACAGCTCCAATTATTAGATCTTGCGTTCTCTCATCTCTGTAACATTTTCATAGAAAAGAGGATTACTTATCGTATTTTATTCGCTATGAATCATTTTCATTGTCTTAAAGTCTGCTTTCATTTACTTAAATAAGATTTATTTTGTAAATAAATCGTGAACAATTCAAACAATGAAATCATCTGTTTATTCTTACCAGATCTTCAATTGTGATAATGTGTTTTTTATATTTAAATTTTGTTTATGTTTCTTTTGGATGTGCACAGTGTATAGATAACAATTACAACGCTGCTGTCTAAAATATTTTTTTTTGGAGAGAGTTTGCTGATTGCCTCAGACGGCATTTTCCGCTTCACCGGGCTTTTTTGGGGTCGGCGACAAACTTAAAGGGTTCCTCAAGCCGTGCGAAACGAATCACCTTCGGAGGTTTGGCTAATTTTAACATTTTATTTGAAGCGCACATATGGGTGTGCTTCGTGGAATACTTTAGATGTGCTTCGTCTGGGTGTGCTTCGTGGAATACCTCGGAATTTGGCATCACGCACTAGTGTATATCCCCGTACCCTACTAGATTCTCCGGAGGGTTCGGATCGGATTGGACAAAAGATACAGCATTGGAAAAGTTAGACAGGAAAAACCAGACAGTGTCTTGGTAGGTCAATTGGAAGAGCTGCTGCTCCGTTTGCCAAAGGTCGCGGGTTCGAGTCCTACTTGTCATATTCTTTAATTTCTTTTATTTTGTTTATTATTGATGAAGGTCTCTGACAACAAGCGGGCGTGCAAGCGGTCAGCCGAATGCAATTGTCTATGCAAATGGTCGTGCTCAAAAGAGCGACGATCACGCGACCATCGCCATTAATAGATGTAAATTTCATAGGAATGTTAATTGGAATCAGTAAATTGTCAGATCCCATGAGTTGTCCTAATCACAGCAATGGACAGTGCCGTGCACAATACATTTGCATAATGAGATTACAATTTGGCATGACGGAGTGCTGGATTGCCCGTATTGCCAGGTGAAATTTTAGTGTGCGCTTTATTACAGAGTGTCGTAATTACACAGTTAACTAATGATGGCTCGATGTTAGGTTGCACATCGCCTAGCTTGACCTCTGACGTGTGGTGTTAGGCACACGACAACTACCTGGCTCAGGGGTCAAACTATCGACTTGATGCGCCTTTAACATTCTACGTTTATTGTCCAATACATTCCGTTTGTGTCGGTGTTAGGTAACTGTTCATGTAAGCGCTGTTTAAATAGTTATGAACAACGTGATAAATTCTTCATTTTCATCCTCAGTCATAGATACCTATTAGTGAAGATTAGTAAAAATTATTTTTTTCTAATTTATTATTATTTCTGCTTTCGAAAATCTACACAATCGATGCCTATGCCTATACCAGAAGAAAAAGAAGAGTTAAGTTACATTAAAAATATATTGAAAAGCAAAAGTACCTACATTTACAATAAAAAAGAAAAACAGAAGACAAACTGTGGCCAACTAGGCCCCAGCCTCAGCATAAGTGAAGATAGATAGATAGATAATACTTTTATTGCAACATAAAACATAAACATGAACAAAAAAAAAGGGTTGCATTTAATCGATCACCAAACTAACCTAACCTAACCCACAAAAATACTAAGTTAGCACCTAAACTACTATTTAGATGCTAACTTAGCATTTTAGGTGCTAGCCTACTATTTTTTTGTGGATCAATTTATTATTTCTCAAAAATAAATAATTTACAAAGTTATCATTTGGCGGTCTTTTTGATTTAGTGTGGCAATTCTCCTCCACTTTGGCTCTACTAGCTGTCATAGCACCGGGACTCCGCTTCTCTTAAACATCAGGTGGAGCTAACTCATTTGATTACTTATACTTAAAAAAACAAAAAAATATTGTATCTTTCAGAGACAAGTCCACAAACAAGGATGAGCTCGATGGCGCAGTGCTTAAGGCGCCCGGTCGACGAGTGCTATGGAGCAAAAGGCGGTTGTCGGTTGGTTGACCAAAAATTTATCATTTTGAGCTCATCTATGCTTCGGGAGGCACGTTAAGCCGTTAGACCAGGCTGCATTTAGCAGTAGTTAACAACCACCAATCCGGACTGCATCTGCTTGATAGTTTATGGCCCGTTCTTTCGATCCATCCATAGGGAAGGCTCGGGCCCCAGCAGTGGGGACATAAAATAGAAAGTTAGAATTTTCGGAAGAAAAAATCTGTACAAAAGGTCTCGCATTTGAGAGCTTTTATATACTTCGGTATGCCATACAAACTTTCCAAGTTCCAAGTTTTTCAAACCATGAGCCAATTTTAACGAAAATTTTAACTTCGAAGTTTGTAGGTATAAATTATCGGAATGTACAAAGACTGACGCTAAACATAATCATATTTAAACCATTCATCGTAGTTTTGTTTTGTTTCAATCAGTTGATCAATTAGAATTTATACAGTGGAGCGCGGTCACTCGGCAGGTGCAGGCGCAACTGCATTCCCGAGCGCTAGAAAAACTGGATTCGCCCGGCCGCGGCTACCGAGATTAGATACATAAAGCCGATAGGAAATTTATTTTACAATCACCTCCGGCGACATGGGAAACGCTCATTGAAGTGAAACTTTATACCAGCCGAACAATTCCGAGCTGCCGATCACAGCGATCGTAAATTGTTTGGAATAATTGTAAAGGTGCTTGATGATAATCATAAAGAGATCGGTTATTTTTTTTAAATTCTCCAATGAGTTTCAATATTATGTAAGTTGATACTATCACGGGCTACGGGTTTCTAGTTAGGAGGCAGCTCTAGTTAACACACTAAAAAAAGATAATAAAAAGCTCGTTAATAATTTATTGATGGTGCAGTGGTTAACTCGTCCGGTCTGCGAGTGCTGAGGTTAAGCATCTTTCGAAAAGACCGGTCATCGGATGGGTGACCAAAAATGTATCATCTCGAGCTCCAGAAGGCACGAAAAACCACCAATCTTCACTAGGCCCGCGTGGGTAACCCGTTCTCCCTATCCATCCATAGGCAGACTCGTGCCCCAGCAGAGGGAACCTAAAATGAGCTGATAATGATGAAATGTACTGTAATATGTTGTGATACAAACCTTTATGTCTTCAAGTGGTGACTGCGTACCGGAGGACGCAGTGTAGGCGGCCTCCAACAAGGTGGACCGAAATCTGGTGAAGTTTGCAAATAGCCACTGGATGCGAGCAGCATACAACCGGTCGATGTGCAGATCTTTGGGGTTTAGGGAGGCCTTTGCCTAGTAGAGGATGTCTTTTGGCTGAGGTGATGATGATGATGCATATCTTGAATTAGTTATTTGTTTAACATATATATATGCTTCTATATATACTTCTCTATACTCTCTATTCTTATATATACTTCAGTTGTGGTAGATTACCCACACTTCTAGTTAACTAATATGACTTTGCCACCATTGCTGTTTTCCAGTTTGAAGGGTATGAGCACCAGTAACATTACTGCGCCTATAAAAAGGCAACTTACTAGTTGTAACCATGTCAGTTGCAAGGCCTAATAGGTTGCGAATATTTGCAGATACAAGTCGTTTTTTTATTTGTTTGTAATTTATGTATACTATACATATATTAAATATAAAACAACAGAAAAATGTGTAATTTACGATGTCATAAAACTATTTTATAGCGTATCAAGTTAATTCGTTTACATTAAAACTATTTGTTTAACAATGACGGCGTTATAAAAATTAACATAATATAACAACATATTATTATGTTATGTAGTCATCGATTTAAAAATATATGTAGTACTAAATCTTGTCAAAATCTCAATGCCGCGCAACATATCACAAATTCTTGTGTGCTTTATTGTGTAACCCTTTAATGTGCTTCGTAACTATAAAGTCATATAAGAGCATATAAGTATGTTACAATATGGGCAAGTGGTCCTAATTATAAGTTCTTACTTTAAGTTGTCACATATTTTTGATATTAAATGAAACAACTTTTACGGATCTACTCGCGTTTATTTTACTTTACACATTATTTAATGTTTATCCTGACGTTTCGAATCCTTTGCAGGGTCCGTGGTCACAGGGAGACTGAGGTGTTGGTCATCTCATAATTAGTTAGTAGCTTGTATACCCTCATTTAAATTTAATCGGGTGCGTTCCGTTTTACGCAGAAAGAGCTTACAGTATCTTTTGGTCTGGCAGTATGGTGTTGGGGCTGGGATTTCATATTTTGTATGTATATGTCGGAGATGGAAACGGATTTTGTTTGAAAACGTCGTCTCCGTCCGCCATTTTGTGCGTAGAATAGAGTCAGTGCGCACACGTCCGGCACAGTCGAGCTCCAGAAGTAAAGTGAGTGCGAGAGTGCGTTTCACAAACTAACGTTACCTCACTGACAAGTGACAGTGACAGATGTCATAGACGCACTATGCTCCCACTACTCGCTCGAACTACTGACTCAGGGATAATTTCATAATGCCAAGCTATTCTGCCAAGCTATTCAGCCTAATATCGATAGATGCCGTTACTAGTCTATGAAATAACTCCGACACGGCCATTCTGACACTGCGCGCGTCCTCGAGCGCAGCAGTTCCTGAGCTCTTCTTTTAAGAGCAACTAGATTCAAATGCGAAAACATTAAAGCACGAAGTGCGGAGCTTCCAATGCGTAAGCGTAGAAGTACGAAGCGCGGAGCTTCCAATGCGTAAGCGTTGAAGCACGAAGCGCGGAGCTTCCAATGCGTAAGCGTTGAAGCATGAAGCGCGGAGCTTCCAATACGAAAGCGTGACTGCATGAAGCGCGGAGCTTCCAATGCGAAAGCGTTGAAGCATGAAGCGCGGAGCTTTCAATACGAAAGCGTGACTGCATGAAGCGCGGAGCTTCCAATGCGAAAGCGTTGAAGCATGAAGCGCGGAGCTTCCAATACGAAAGCGTGACTGCATGAAGCGCGGAGCTTCTCATGCGAAAGCGTTGAAGCATGAAGCGCGGAGCTTCCAATACGAAAGCGTGACTGCATGAAGCGCGGAGCTTCCAATGCGAAAGCGTTGAAGCATGAAGCGCGGAGCTTCCAATACGAAAGCGTGACTGCATGAAGCGCGGAGCTTCTAATGCGAAAGCGTTGAAGCATGAAGCGCGGAGCTTTCAATACGAAAGCGTGACTGCATGAAGCGCGGAGCTTCCAATGCGAAAGCGTTGAAGCATGAAGCGCGGAGCTTCCAATGCGTAAGCGTTGAAGCACGAAGCGCGGAGCTTCCAATGCGTAAGCGTTGAATAGAAGAAAACAAAAAGAAATCAAAGAACATTTGCTGTTAACTTTAACTTTAAAAATCTAATGAACGTTTTATGCAGGCTTCCTTTTTTTTGTAACAAAAGATAACCAAGCACAGTATTTCCCGTTCGGTCTATCCTGACCAAACAATAATTGACTCTTACATTTAGCTCCACAGTAGGCACTATAATAGGCTCTACAGTAGACTCTGCAGTAAGCCTCACAGTAGGCCCTACATAAAGCTCTACATAAGTCTCTACATAAGTCTCTACATAATTCTCTACATAATTCTCCACATAAGTCTCCACATAAGTCTCCACATAAGTCTCCACATAAGTCTCCACATAAGTCTCCACATAAGCCTCTACATAAGTCTCTACATAAGTCTCTACATAAGTTTCTACATAAGTCTCTACATAAGTCTCTACATAAGACTCTACATAAGACTCTACATAAGACTCTACATAAGACTCTACATAAGACTCTACATAAGACTCTACATAAGACTCTACATAAGACTCTACATAAGACTATCTTATTTAAAACTGAAAACTAAACCTTTTCGATTTAGAAAGATAACAAATCAAATGTAACATAACAAAAGAAAAGGTAACTAGAAAATCCAAATCCAAACTAGATAACCAGGTAACCAGGGCCATTAACCATTCGTTGCACAAATCAAAAGTCGCTATTTACAAGCTATGTAAGCTTTAAAATCACCTCGAGTTACCCCTCCAATGCCACGGCTCTCACAGCCGAACAGCGATCCCAGTCGCTTACGCGTGTCCATCTCAGTGGAACCCTGCGCACGTCTGCATCACCCTCTGACTACACACTACTGTCCTGATAGACCACGACCTCCGCGAGAGCTAAACACGCACCGCGCACCCACGGACTACTTGAGTTTCCTCAATAGACACCGATTTCTACCGGGCTACGACTATGTAATAGCTACTGGTATGGTCGACACTTGTTACGGCCATTAGAGCACTAACTCGAGTTCACACAACAACTTTACTCATTATCAATCGGGTCACAATGTACCTCCACCTCAACTTCGACTGGTACATGACCTTCTGGCATCCCTGTTAAGCTATAGTGTGTGTATCTGTAAGTTCGCTTAGAATTTAATGCTTTCAACGTATCATAATCATGAGCTACCTCCATCAGGTACCCCCGCACACAGCTCATCATTTAATGAACTACTGGCTCTCTCTAACAAACCCTCATGTCTATGGGGTACTAAACGTAAGTTCTAGTGAGTCTACTTCTAATGCCGCAGTTATAAAAAACGAGTCTCTAAATTTATTATCTAACTTGGTTTTGTTTTGTTCACTATTTTTAACCAAGACAAAATCACCTGTAATAAACTTGTCCAACTGTAATAACCAACAGTACAGTGCTAATAACATTAGATTGTCCAGTAACTCTCATTGTCACTTCGGTAAGTAAACGTTTTCCTCTGGCTATTTGACTTTTTTATCATAGAAATTTCTAAGCATTATAAAATGATCATACTGAATCATGAAAACATCACCAGAAACATTCAGCGTCCAGCAGGGTTGCCGATGCAGCACAGGTCTGTTTACCCGATGACGCTGGTTCACGTTGCTCGCCATGCTGCCGGTGTCGGTGTCGCTGCTGCCGGTTGCACCGCAGTTGCTAGTAACGCCCTTCCCAGCGCCCCGCAGTGATGGTATGAGCGCGTGGGCACATGTTTGCAAAAGGATCCGTGCCTCTAAATCTGAAACATAACACCAGGCGCGTTTGGTCGCTGTTTGACAAAATAATTAGCACTAAAATGATGGAACGATTATATGACCTTTTATTATCCTTGGAGAGGCAATCGGTGCTGCGATGTCCCAGTTTCCCACACAAGTAGCCGTTTTGTTTTTGTCCTTTAAAAAGCTTTTAAACAAGGCTTCACTAAGCAAGGCTTCATCAAGCAAGGCTTCACCAAGCAATCAATAATGCAGTGCACTTTGTACATTTTTCTCGGCTATACACTCACATGGAGAATGTAGCAATCCATACGTCGACTGTAGCTACGCACGCGTATTAACTCCGGTAATGAATCTCCTCATGTGCTTTCTGAACTTCAAGTAACGCCATCCAATACTGATTTTGCAGTTCCAACATCCGTTGTCATTTACGATAAAACTTAGCATCGTTTTCTTCTAGTTGTTCGCGTCGATTACATCCTTAGAGCAAAGGTTACATCCCGCTTCTGATGTCGGAGATGGAAACGGATTTTGTTTGAAAACGTCGTCTCCGTCCGCCATTTTGTGCGTAGAATAGAGTCAGTGCGCACACGTCCGGCACAGTCGAGCTCCAGAAGTAAAGTGAGTGCGAGAGTGCGTTTCACAAACTAACGTTACCTCACTGACAAGTGACAGTGACAGATGTCATAGACGCACTATGCTCCCACTACTCGCTCGAACTACTGACTCAGGGATAATTTCATAATGCCAAGCTATTCTGCCAAGCTATTCAGCCTAATATCGATAGATGCCGTTACTAGTCTATGAAATAACTCCGACATATATATATATATATATATATATATATATATATATATATATACCCTATAATACAGCTACATTTATGTAAAAAATAATGGATTGTTAAAGACTCGTGACACATCAGCATTCATTTTTTATCCCCACCCACTGCTGGGGCACGAGCCCTCCCTGTGGATGGAAACACCACGGGAGAACAGGATCAACGCTTTTTGTGTCCAAAGTACGGTTACCTCCAAGCAGCGAAAGCAAAAAATTTCGCACACTTATAGTTTATATAGAGAAGGATGGCAGAATGTTACTATTTTTTTTAATTATGCATAAAAAATACATTAAATCAATAAAACAAACATTACACCCACTACCATGTATTTGACACACACGCATATGTATTTGACATACAGGCATATATACTTTTTTCAAAAATTCCAAAAATTAAAGAGGAGCTGGGAAACTCACATTCTATCTTTTTTAATTTTTCATTGCTTATAGGATACAATCCGTGTAGCTTTAATAAATTTAAACCACTAGTTAAAATAATTACGCAAGCACTCGTTACATTAAACATCATTTAAAATTATCATACCTGGAATTTAAATGTCATCCTCAGTTGCATATAATAAGACAGTTTGAATTCAAAGATGGCACTGATCTGTAAGTCTAAAATAGTCTGAATAACTTCATAAAAATGTCAAAATCCACAACACGGCCAACACAAATAAATGTGGGGGTAAACTGGCTTTTTGCATTTACATAAAATTACCTCACGAACTAAGTCTTTGTATAAACGATCTTGACTTGGATCTATAACTGGTTATGTTAATAGCGAGCTAGGCCCAATGCAGCTGTCGATAATCAAAATTTCGGGTACCATTGCATTCAGTTCGGGCCACAGAGCCTTTTCTTTCAATTGTTCGGAAGATAGTGTCTCCTTGACATGTTTTAATCTATGTTCTAGAATCTAGATAGTCCGATTTTGAAGTGTTATTGTTGTGCGAAATTTATTCTTATTTATACGTTACCTACTTATCTAAAATAGAGTTATTCTATATTGATAATAAATAGATATAAAACATCATCATCATCATCATCATCTTAGCCAATAAGACGTCCACTGCTGGACAAAGGCTCCCTCAAGGATCAATCATTTTGAGGGGAATTTGCCATAATCGCCACGCTTGGCAGGCGGGTTGGCGATCGCAGTAAGGTGAGAATAATCACAGAGAGACGCTGCTGCCCATCCTCTGGAATGGTCCCATAGTCGCCTTCTACGACACCCACGGGAAGAGATGGGGTGGTGCAATTCTTTACCCCCGGCACCACACGGGGATATAATAAAACATCATTAATGAATAAATGTTTTACATATGTTTTTCTACTGTATGTACGAGTATTATTAGACTATAACCATAGGCCCTGTGGTCTAGTAGTTAAGGCCGAAACACAACCGCGTTGTGACCAAAGGCCAAAACCGGCGGCGCCTGTTCAATATTTAACAGGCAATAAGGTTTACTAGTGGTCGCCCAGTGGTCGAAATTCGACCGTAATTTTATTAAGGCTGCATGGATTATATCCTAAGCCCGTTAACGAGAGCCTCATGAGATGTTGATCGAGGCTCTTGGCCATCAGACCGTTGGCCGTAACAACAATCGGCACGATGACAGCCGAATCCGCACTCCACATGTCGACAACCTCATGTGCTAAAGTGAGATATTTGATTTGTTTCTCTTTCTCAGTTTTCACGAGGTTCTCGTCATGGGGAATGGTAATATCTATTATTATTATTATTATAACACCAATGTTAACAGCATTGTTATGTTCCGATAGCAAAAGGTAAGATAGCCATATCTTATCATGGTTAAAACGATGTACTAGGTAAAGTAATTTATAGATCCCATTCGCATAAAAGTTTGTAATACATTCCTAAACGAGCTCTAAACTGTAACTGCGATTAAGACTGTGATTTACCCCCTCATACTTTCCCACCCAACAAGCGTAACTTAAACTGTCTCGAGGAAAAAATCCGTGCAAGCTGCAGTAGACGACGACTTTGCCAATTTATATTTCGCTGCGAACACTGTAACTAGTTTAGTTGTGAACTCGTTAACTATTAGCCGCGCGTAACGCCAATACATCATAAATAAAAGTTTGAAACACATTACCATGTTATTGTCGAACGCGTATAGAATAGAGATCGCGTGATTGGCGTGATGGCGTGATCGGCAACCGGCCAAATGCTACGACCTTTTAAAAATAACTTATCTACCTACGGTTGAACAACTCGATGGCCGAGTGGCAATGCGCTCGCCCGATAGCTGGAGGTTCCACGTTCAATTCCCAGGTCGGGCAAAGTGTGTTTCGAATTTTTTGAAAGCCTGGGTTCGTGTTCACCAACCCACATTTAATAATAATAATGGTGGTACTCTAGGATTAGGTTATTATAATGTTCTATTGTTTTTATATTAAAATATTGTAAAAATCTAGTTCTAAGAAAGAAAATAAATAAAGGAGATAATAATAATAGTTTATTTCAGGTAGGGCCCATAATGGTTTTAGTAACAATCTCTTATGATTAGGGTTAGTTTATTACAATACAAGATTAATACATAATACATATAACATATATAACTTTAATCAAATAAATAATAAATTAAATTAGTATATAAAACTATCAATTAAATCATTCAAATCATATATATAATAAAATCTTATTCGCCACTGTGTGAGCATGTAGGTACCCACCGCTGAAACAGTGGCATGTTCCATCTGTCAACAAAAACCTTTAGGATGCTGTTAGTACTGCCGCGCAACCGATTCAGCGCAGAGGCACATCGTTTCCTCACTATCGCAGGAAAGCCGTCGACACGAGCCTCCGCAATCATGTTAGAAGCGCTGCATCTCCATGGCAGCCCCAACAGCACCCTCAAGGCATTGTTGTATTGGACTTTTAGATCGCTGAATGCTCGCCGTGTGTTGCTAACCCACAGACTGCACGAATAGAAGGATTGGCAGTATGCTTTAAAAAGCGTTAATTTGACTGGCCTTGTACAACGCGCAAATCTACGAGCCAACATATTGCAGCGAACAGCCAGCGATCTACGCTCCCTCTCGATGTCCAAATTATCCTTAGAGTCCTCTGTAGCCCAAGTACTTGAAACTCCGAACCGAATGATGATTAAATTACTAACGGCGTAATACCACTTTCTCACAGAATATCGGCGTGAAACAATGGCACTCGTTGCTGTTGTGTTTCGTCTGGTGAGTGAAAGTACTAGAGGCCCATCTTTCACCCCTACCCCTCCCAACTCCTACTCCCTCCTCAAGATCCAACTCCTTCCTCAAGGCCGGCAACGCATCTGTGATTTCTTTGGTTTTGCGGATGTCCATGGGCGGTGGTGATTACTTTCCATCAAGTGATCCGACCCGCCTGCTCGTTTGCCTCCTTTAAAAAAAGGTTTGTGCCCCAGCAGTAGACGTAAAATGAACTGATGAATGAACAGCACATTTCCGGTCGTCGTGAGTTCATTCCCTGGTCGGGCAAAGTGAGTTTCGTATTTATCGATGCATTGCTTATATTGTTAGAAGCGTCGTAGCTTGTAATTCCCAATATATGACAGACATGGCTATTGATGATTCAAAGATTGATTGTGTAGTAGAGATGGTGAGTCGACAGGTACGTCTATCACTATTCTTTACCGGATCAGTCAGTGTAGATAAAAAAAAATCAAATCAGGAACAACGACGTTACCACAACAAGAAAATAAATACTGGACTGATGATTTGCAAACTTAGATATATACACCGAAAGATTTAAGTGGTTGTTTTCCCGCAGGTGGGTAGATCAGACCATGAAACTGAATAACTTTCCCCAAGAAACAAAGGTCAAAAAAGGAGATAATTTTATAACTTTTCCATACTACTTTGTGGAATTTCTTGCGCCCATTCTTCTCCACAGCTAAAAAAATAAACGTCCTGAATAGTAGGTAAAAAAGTATGGACAATTCAGAAACACTTTTCGTAAGCTTACTTGAATAAAAAATTTTGACTTTGACTTTGACTTTGATACAAACCATGCTCGGTCAATAGAGGCTTTGTATAGAAAAGTGAAAAAATTATCTCGTTTTTTGACCTATGTCTCTTCGGAAAAGTTGTTTAGTTTCATGGTCTGATCTACCCACCTGCGAGAAAACTATAACGAAAATATAATAAAACTAAACTAAAATATCTCGGTGTATATCATCATCATCATCATCATCAGCTCATTTTATGTCCCCACTGCTGGGGCACGAGCCTTCCCTATGGATGGATAGGGAGAACGGGCCATAAACCACCACGCGGGCCCAGTGCGGATTGGTGGTTGTTAACGACTGCTAATGCGGCCGGGACCAACGGCTTAACGTGCCTTCCGAAGCACGGAGGAGCTTGAGATAATAAATTTTGGTCACCCATCCGGTGACCGGCCTTTGCGAAAGTTGCTTAACCTCAGCACTCGCAGACGGGGCGCGTTAACCACTGCGCCATCGAGCTCCTGTGTCTCCTCCCTGTGTATATATATTTAACATATTGTGATTTTCCTTTATACGAGTATTTAGTGTTTTTATTTGTGATGGAAAGTGTCCTTTTATGATAGGGATTTATTTACCAATATGTTGACGCTGTAAGGGAGAAAATAAATGCCTTTGCTATGTTTCTTGACGGTTCTTCTCAGTACAAGGTCTCCCGCCCAGAGTAGACTTACGAACCGATGGCATAATGACGTTCTAAGAGCTTGTTGTAGCCTAATAAGAATAAGTGAATTTTAATTTTAAATTTAGATTTTTTTTAAGTTTTGGAGATGGCAACACCAAAAGCCGGCGTGCGAGCCGCTCGACTACGGAGGTCGTAAAAACAGTTTTATAAATAAGATAAAAATCAATAAGTTGTTGCCGTATATTTTTTGTTAATAAGCTCCATATTACGTTTCGTTAACTTTTCTTGAAAACACGTTCAACAGATGGTGTTTTTCCTGTGCTATAAATATCATAACAATGAACACGGTTGATCATCCTCCGAAAATACATTGTTTTGAAAACATTGTTGTCGTTACGAGTTTTTGTTTATATTTTTCAATCAGACGTTTGTTTTTTCGTTATCATTACATTAGCACCGTGTTGAAATACATTTCGTAGAATTTCCCCAGGATCGAGTTAGACCTACTGAAAAGGGCGTACTTACTAAAAATATATACTTAAATCACTAGCGGCCGCCCGCAGTTTCACCCGCGTGGTTCCCGTTCCCGTTGGAATATCGGGATAAAAAATATCCTATGTGTTACTTAATCCAGGTTATAAACTATCTGTATGCCGAATTTCATTCAAATCCATCCATCCGTTGCAGCGTGAAGAAGCAACAAATATACACACATACACACAAACTTTCGCATTTATAATATTAGTGTGGTTAAAGAATTGTTTAAAAAAGTGACAAAGCGCTCGGTCCGATAACCGAAGGTCTCTGGTTCAATTCCCGGGTCGGGCAAAGTGTGTTTCGGATTTTCGATACATAGCCCGGGTTTGTAATCACTTACCCGCATTTAGCAAGCGTGGTGATTAAGCCATTACCCATCAATTGTAGTGATTTACTTTACTTTTTTAAAAATCTTAATATCCGCTGGTCTTGAATTCAATTTCCAAGTAGGGCAAAATGTGTTTCGTATCTTACGTAGCATCGAGCTCGAGTTTGTGATAACCAAGTTGCATTTGGCAAGCGTGGTAAAACCTCCCGCCAATAACCATTAGTTGTGATGACTCTATTTCAATGATGAAAGCCTTTCCCAGCAGGTTGGACAGTATACCTATATGTTGATTTTTTTATCACCGTCCAAACTTTCTGAGATGACTCCCGTGATACAAACGAACAACTCTTACTATTGGACCAACTCCCTAACAAGTATGGAACCTATGACACGTATATTAACAGATTAGAGAAAATACAAAAAAGTTTATTCGCTATTTGTGTTACCGCACCGGTACCCGTGATAGCTCCGCTACCTATGTCCAACTTTGTTTAAGGCATCGTCTACTGGCACTAGAAAATCGACGGAATATAGCAGACATTGTGTATCTATTTAGAATTGCCTCGAACTCTATTGTCTGTCCCGAGCTTCTGTCACTACTGAACTTGAGTGTCCCTACAAGAATTTTATGAAATTTTAAACCAATATACCTTCGAGCTTCAAATACAAATTACAGGCAAAACTCATATTTTTTGCGTGCGGGCAATTGTTACAATAATCTGTGCGAGGCGTGTGATTTTAATCTTTTTTGTAGTAACTGTGAATCGGTGAGAAAAAATCTCGCTAAGTGGTTTTTTGAAACTTATTAATATTGAATATACCTACTACTACCTATTATATTTATACTACCTACCTATTATATTTTTGGTGTAAAATGTCCTTGTTACTGTCACAGCTACTATGTTTGTAAGCGGTTCGATCGCAGTTTTGATCCTTGCTATATATACATGTTTATTCTGTTAGCTCAATAACTACCCTGCTATTTTAAGTCTATTAGTGTGAATCTGTCAATGGTTTTCTGATGTATAACTGCATAGCTACTCTTTTTATTGTTACTGTTGATTCACCTAAGAAAATAAAATAAAAAATAAAATAAATAAATTTAAAAGTTCTTTCTTTTCAATATGTGTAACTACTCACTAAATAAATTACTCATTCTAGAACTGTATCTTAGGTTAGGAGTGGTTAAAAGAAAAACGTTGAGTGGGCACATGAAGTAGAGTGGGCGAAGGTTACGAAAGAAAATTCGGAGCCAGCCTTTAATTTTCAATGACTTCACAAAAATTACTTAACTCCGTCTATCAAACTTACGCATATTTTAATTTTACCTCACGCAGCGCGCAGGTATCTAAAATTTCAAGTCCCTGAACACAAAAATTTTGTTTTATTTTATTTTTGGTAAGCAAACAAAATGAGGTTATTAGTTAAAAAATGAGTATGCTAGGTATACTCGCAACACGTCGAAATTAAAATAAACCCTTTTACAAATCACAACTAATTTACTAATATGTGATTGTAATGACGTAATACCTATGTAATACTACGTATATAGATACTTCTGAACTCTCTTTACTTTATTTGGTATCTCAACAACAATAGGACTCCAATCTGGAGCTCCGGTTCCAATACTATAAATTTACAAACATATAATAGAACCAAAGCGATCTCGATTAATTACCTAATATGCAAATACAGTACAGCAAAGAGCTATTGTCTAGCTCAAGGGTCGAGACGCAGGCACTATTAAGTCAGCATAGCACAACAATGCGATGCTATGCTATGCTATATGCTTGCTATTCTATGCTATGATATACTATGTTATGCTATGCTATGCTATGCTATGCTATGCTATACTGTGATATGCTATGCTATGTTATGCTATGATATATGGTTAAAAAATCCCACTAATGTCCCACAGCTGGGCTTGTGACCTTAACCTTCTTCAGTTGATAGTGTCACAAGAGAAAATTGTTGCATAAAGAACCACGCTGGCTTTTTGTGGGTAAGTAGGTGGATGAACGACTAGCATCTGACAACATCTTGGCAACGGCTTGACGTACCTTTTGAATGACTACCACCTTACGACATCATCCCAAATCAACGGCTTGACGTACCTTCTGAAGCACGGAGAAGGTTGGCATATTCTAATTGGATTACCCATCCGGGCAGCCAGCAGCATTTCGAAAGTCGCTAGCTTTCATCTAAACCGATGCGCAAGTGCTAACAAGATATTCGTATATAGAATATAATAGAAATCGAATAGAAAACGTTTATTCCTATTACAAATATCACAATACAGTACAATACATAATTAAACAAAACATACAACCAATACAATTTTAAGTGTGCCACTAAAAGGTATCCACTTAGCATAATGTTTGGTCACCTAAAAGAGTAACCTGACGCTGGTCTTCCGCGAACACCTTAGCGTGAGAGCACAGCAGTACACAACCAAACACGCAGTCAGAACTAAATTAACTAATTACATTTTAAGACTAAACTAAGTGAAGTACGCATGAACTAGTGGACGGACGTATTAAACACAATTTGATAAGAAGAAAAACATATACAGTTATCACAGTTTATTAGCTCTGTCTCTGACTAGCTGTCGGAAAAAATCGCGATAAGACCGCCAAAAGGTTACAATTTAATTGTAACTTGTTGCTTAGCGGCATTAACAACAATTTTGGTAGCATTGTTATGTTGAGACAGCCAGAGATATAAGATGGCCAGTTACTCAATGTTTGAGAATTTTGAGATCTTCGGCCGTATATCACACAACAAGTGATAAAGGAAAAGCACTTTCCTTTGTATATTAAGAAAAGGTTATAAGCTAAAGGTAAATAAAAGCCTAATAGGAATCACTTAATGTAATAATTAATTAATTAATTAAGTGAAGAGCACGACTTCCCCGAATCCTAATTATTGTGTAGGTAATTGGTGTGAGCGTTGGGAAGATTTATTTATTTACTCGTAGCTTTTACCGTTCATAATATAAACGTGGCGCTTATACTCAATTACAAGTATGATATTGCTTTATATGGATTTTGTCCACGTGCCAATAAATACTTGTCACGTGCCATCTTAGTTCATTTAAAAGAATAAATACTTGTTAAATACTTGTTACTTTAGCAAAATTTATTTCAGAGGAGCTTGATGGCACAGTGGTTAACGCGCCCGGTCTGCAAGTGCTGAGGTTAAGCAACTTTCGCAAAGGCCAGTCATTGGATGGGTGATCAAAAATGTATCATCTCGAGCTTCTAAGGAGACGAAGGCACGTAAAGCCGTTGGTCCCGGCTGCATTAGCAGTCGTTATTAAGAGGGGGTATAAAGGTAAATCACCAATCGTAGATTTGATTTTAACACAAGAAG
This sequence comes from Eudonia mercurella, assembly GCA_963082485.1. Classification (NCBI taxonomy): domain Eukaryota; kingdom Metazoa; phylum Arthropoda; class Insecta; order Lepidoptera; family Crambidae; genus Eudonia; species Eudonia mercurella. The sequence continues at coordinate 10,045,384 of OY720023.1, read as the reverse complement.
ATAAACCACGATTTACCCGAAAAAAATATCATAGATACTACAGCATACTTGAAAGGGACTGGCTTAAGCGAAAACATAATATATTAAAATTTTATCGATAAAATAAAATCACAAACTTACGTCTACTTTTCAACTAGAATCAATTTATTTTCAATTTGACGCATATTACTGAGCCAATATTTTAACACATAATATCAAATTATATTACCGAGCGACTGTATTAGCGATTTGAAAAAAAAATGTATATTTTACGAGTAAATAAACTAAAACTAATTCGGCGCTTACGACATTCTTATTCCGTGCAGAACGCTGCAGTCTGTCGCACCTGACCCGAGGTAACAGGCATGTTTTGTTTCATCGATTAGTCGCGATCACTCTGTTGAGACGAGAGGACTGTGTTTCTGTGCTCAGGGCGCCGAGAAAATATTTCGTTAAAATAAGATATTATTATCATAATATTGTTATTATTTCTTTTCATTGGTGATGAGTAGTCTCACCTTGAAATATCGACCCTTACGCATTAACTTTAGAGCTCACTATACAATGTATTAGAAGCGCTGAAGCAATGACGGCGACGCGGGTACCGGGTATAGTATATGCAAAACAGAACGATGCTTTTGACCACTCGTATTGGTGGCAGTATGTATAGTATTTTTTTTTCACAGTACATAATTAAGTTGAATTAGCTATTCTGGAAGTATTGTATCATACTTCGTATATTACCGTACAAACTTGTGATTTACAATTATTTTGTATTTCAGAACTGCTGCAGCTCGTAAATGTCGTAATATCTCACAAGCCGATGAATGCTATCCGGTCAAACTCGTACGCAAAAATCTCTCATCAACTCTGTTAGTTCGTTACAGTTGTTTAATTTAAAGCTATTCGTATATTTATTTTTATAAAAACCATAGAATGTAAACATAATATTGATTTTTTTATATGTTAACACATGAAAAGTCTGTCGTTGCTGACTGTACAATCCAGCTCGAAGATCTCGTAGATCTCGAAGAGCTCGCAGATGAAATGCCTCGCGATACCTGAAAAATGAATGTAAAAGCTTATTTCTATAAAAATGAACTTGAATTTGGTCCAGAATTATCTTTTCAAATATTTTACTAAATGTGGGTAGCACAGAAATTGGTCTAAAGTTAGTGGGGTCAGATGTGCTACCTGATTTGTATAATGGAATTACTTTACTGTGCTTCATTAGGTCAGGAAAAACACCACAGTCAATACATTCGTTAAATATGCAAGCTAAAACTGGAGCTATTGTCTCAATAACGGATTTAGTGACGTCAACGGAATTACCCCACAAATCAGCAGTCTTTTTTTTTATTAAGAGTGTTAAAAGTTTTAATTATATCTCTAAAATCAATTTTTTTAAAACTAAAATGGTTTTCACTAGGTTTGACATTTTCCTTTAGAACCGCTTCAGCTACAGTGGGGGACGAGTCCAAAGTCTTTGTAGTTGAAACTGGAATATCAGTAAAAAACTTCTCAAATGCCGCAGCAACATCAGCATCAGAAGTTAAGATTTGATTTTCGAAGCTCAATTTGTACTCATTGTTACGACTTTTGACATTTCCAGTTTCACTATTTATAATATTCCATGTCATTTTTATTTTGTTATCACTTAGCTTAATCTTTGAACTCAGGAATTTTGCCTTTGCTAATCGACATACTGTTTTAAATAACTTAGAATATTTTTTGACATACAATTTGAAATCTTCACTGGTGTTATAGTTGCGTTCATCATATAGCTCATAAAGTCGCTTTCTACTTTTGTGGATACCAATTGTAACCCATTCACTAAAAGTAACAGTACCACTAACCGAGATCATCTTTGGAATAAAAGTTTTATTAAATTCTAAACAATATTTATAAAAGAAATCATTATAAAATTTATTTGGGTTATCATTATATTCTACATAACATATATTATCATAGAGATTGTTTTGAAGCGTTCCAGACGACCTGCAGTTTTTAGTACAACAGTGATAATCTGTTTCTTCACTTGCTGACACTGATGTGGAAGGCTGATCATTTTGCCACAATGATCAGAGTCTAGTTTATTAATAATGAGTTTAGACAGAGGTACTAGATCAGTGTATATATTATCGATACAAGTGGCCGAAGTGGCAGTAATTCTAGTCGGCTCCAAAAATAAATTATTCAAATTATATGATTGAAATAAATTTTTAATTTTGATAGAACCTGTAGACTTTTCTAACAAATTAATATTAAAATCACCGCAAACAACTATCTTT
>OY720023.1:9980522-10042914 GCA_963082485.1 Eudonia mercurella | reverse complement strand
CCCGGATTGCGGAAGACCCAGGTTCGATTCCTGGCTGGGTCGGGTGGGCGTTTAATTTTTTCACTGTATTTTATACATATTTATACATAGTTATTAAATATTTATTATTATGACAAATAGGGAATGGGGTGGTAGTGAACCAGACATGTTCCGTATCAATTGGACACTATATCACTATCACATCACACCGACCATACTAGACCATACGACACATACCAGACATAAATTACAGAACATTTTGGTATTTCATTGATTATCTTTGCTTTTGTAATTAAATACAGAGGTAAAAGCTGTAACAAAAATCATCAATGCTTTCTTTGAATTAAACAACATCTAATTACTTTATAATTAAGCCTTATCTTTACTTTTCTTGTTCCTTTTTACTTGTGTATCAAATTACTTTTAATTAATAATTCTTAATTTTTTGCGTTCAAAGAAATAGGTTTAATATCCAATTACAGGTTCTGCTACTTAGTCGTGTAAGTATATATTATTTGTTATAGATATTCAATCTTCTGCTGCAATCCTGGACGATTGATAAGAAAGACCTGAAATGTTGCTTTTTTATTCATACTCGTAGATCCAGTAGAACGGGATAACTTATTTATGAATCAAGTGACCGGTTTTCAATCCAAAATACACACATACACAGGTTAACATGCCTATTTATATTATTTAATATGTGTTTATTAATAATATTGTTCAAAAAAGTGTAATGAATTTTTGTAACGCTTTTTTAAGTTAAAAACACACATAGCTGAAAATAATAATCTTCGTTATGTAGCATCTGTTCTACATAACGAAGATTATTATCTGACTCCTGTGTGTGTCAAATAAAAAGCAATGAGTGCTTCGCGTGCTCGCTTAGGTTCGAAAATCTATTATTAACTAGGTCAAGCAGCTAAAAATAAACATAAAAACTGTTTTGAGATAGCGCGTCTCATTGGTGTTTGCGAATTTGGATTAGGGTTACCGCTTGCATGTAAAAACTCAAAACAAATGAAAGAGTGAAGATTAAGTACCTACGTATTTATTTTTATATCGGGCCTTTTGGGGCATAGATACTTTAAAAACAATTACATACAATAATTTACTATAGGTAATTAACATTATCATAAGTCTATAGATTAATTAATAAATAACACAAGCCACAAACATACTTAACCATCCAAATAACAGAATCGGAGTAGGCTGACAAAATATTGAATACAAATCTTGATCTAGATTTCAACTAAGCAACTTTTCCAATGTCAGGTTATCGTATTGGTCGTTTAATTAGAATATCTCAAGCAGAAGCACGGAAGCTACTTTATATTAAGCCGTTGGTCCCTGATATTATTTTATATACCAGTCGTTAAAATCCCAGCAGCATACATTGGCTCAGTGTTTAGGTCCAATTTTCCTATATGGTCTATTGTTCATGAAGATTTGTGCCCAGCAGTTCATACTACTTCGTTTATGGACATAAGATTGAGAATAATCAAAAAAAAGAGAGACTTGTAAAATAAACTTTGCCAACCCTAGCAACGGTAGAACTTATTTATAAAGTCGTTGACGATATTACCTCCCTGGATTATGACCTACATCGTGTTTTACTATCTAGTTATCGGAAACATGTTTGCATGAAATCTGTTCGTTATGGATTTTAAGTTTAATGATAGATATTTGTGCGTGGGTGGGCGTGAAAACTACATTACTACATTATGAAAATCAAGAAATCGCGACTTTGTAGTCAAAGACTAATTTTATATTATTTTGTATATAGTGTAAGTTAGTAGTTTTATGTGGTAGTCGAGTTGCAGTTTTCTGAAAACCGGACTAACACGATTATTTTTGAAAGATTTTTTCGTCTGATTTGCAAAATCTTTAATCGTAAACCACTTATATTTTATGGTGAGCTTTGCAATGCTGTCCATGGCACCGCGTAAATGGTTTTAAGATAAACATTTTTAGTGGCACCAGTAGTGGCGACAGGAATCAATGATTGACATTAAACATGCATACAATGAATACATACCTGCTTCCCGGTTGTCATCACGTAAAATTTCAATGATAATCTTTATTTTTTGGCTACGAAAGTCGTGTTGAATACTGGTGCCATCATCCTAGTCGATAAAAACATAAAATACATAAATAAGATAAATACATAATAAACAGACATATAAAAATTTCTCTATCTAATATGAACCAAACTTTTTGACAAAAATCAGTCCAAACGTGGCTTTGAAAATTCAAATCGTGCTCAATAGTATTTTTTTTCAACGAACCGACCCAATTTTATCATGCAACGTTGAGCCAGCATCCACCGTCATACTTAGCATATCAATTTGAGGCTAACTTGCCAGAGTGCGTATTATTTTAGTGAAGGGTGAAGCCGAGTTATTAGATAAGATTACCTTAGATGGGAGAGGGGCGCATAATAATCAAATTGTTATCAACCTACCCCACGTCTCAAGCTAGTCGTTTGGGTAATAACACATTATGAATGCCTAGACACGCGTATCTTAGCCTATATCCATGACGCATATACTATACAGAGTATAGTCATTTAGTAAGGTCATGCGACTGTAGGAGCTCGATGGCGCAGTGGTTAACGCGCCCGGTCTGCGAGTGCTGAGGTTAAGCAACTTTCGCAAAGACCGGTCATCGGATGGGTGACCAAAAATGTATAATCTCAAGGTCCTCCGTGCTTCGAAAGGCACGTAAAGCCGTTGGTTTCGTCTGCATTAGCAGTCGTTAACAACCACCAAACCACACTGGGCCCGCGTGGTGGTGTATAGCTCGTTCTCCCTATCCATCCATAGGGAAGGCTCGTGCCCCAGCAGTGGCGACATAAAATGAGCTGATGATGATGATGATGTGACTGTAAATGTAAGAGAAAACAAAAAACTTTAACCTTATATTGAATAAAAAGGACGTCCCTATAAATAAGGAAATTATATTTTATCTACGAATGCCATTGTAAATGATTCTTCTATTGTTTTCTTCGCCCACTGCTAAGTGTCATGAGCTTCCGTTTTGGAACATCCATTTTTTCCCGTTTATCTAGCTTTCTGGTGGCCAACGCTTCTGGTATCAGTCCTCGATCTCTATTTAATTACTCTTCTGCTGCACAGACACAAGTTCTGCGACTCATATGATCCGCTTATCGGACTTACTTACTTTGCCCAACGACAAGCCCCGTTGCTGTAAAATTAGTGAACTTTAGATTACGATGATAATGAATTATATAAACAATCCTCCAATCTCTATCTTCTACATATATATATGTACAGGGTGACTGGTACAGGACCCGCCATAGCAAAATCACATATGGAGGAGGTCACATGCTACCTATTGAAGCTTACTTTTCTTAACTAAAGTCTTATAGTTTAGGAGATAGGTTAACTTTTAAACTTTATTAGGATTATTCCGAAATTTGACCTTAAAACTGCCATAACTTTTTTTATTTAACCTTCTATTGAACTATTCTTTTCTTTTTGTTCGTAATTACTTATCCTGACTGACTGATTCATCAACGCAGAGCTGAAACCGCTAAAGCTAATTAGGTGAAATTTGGAGAGTAGGTTAACTGAGTTACGTAACCAACCACTAACATTTTACAGAAACAGCCCGTCAGTTTTAAAGTAAAATACATGAAATGTGAATATTTTGTAAAATAATAGTGAACAAGAGATACCTACCGTTATCTATTTAAATTAAACAATGCATGCAAGAGCGTAGGTGTGAAGCCGTTCATACGGGGATTGCAGACGTCGCGGCTGACGGCGGCTCAGATGCTGTGCACACCTAAATCACATTACTCGTAGGCCTTATACTGTAGTCAATAGAAAACATTGAAAAAATAAATATGTAATATAAACATTTAGGCATCTGTATATTTTTAAACATGTTTATTTTTTGTTTTATGTAGGTATACTGTTTTATTATAACCTTAAAAACGAGCGTCTCGGTGCATCCCTGCAAGTGAACGAAATTGTTGTTTGTTAACGTTTTGATATTATTACAATTACCTATATGATGTAACAATCATCACTGCTGGACAAAGGCCTCCCCCAAGGATCTCCACAACGACCGGTGTTTTTTTGATTTAACCATACTGCGTGCTTTTTTTGACGACCTCCGTAGCCGAGTGGCTTGCAAGCCGGCGGCGCTAACTCTGAGGTCCCGGGTTCGATTCCCGGTCAGGTCAATATCGAAAACGATCTTTTCAATACTGTGTCGGGTCTGGGTGGTTGTGGTACCGTTGTTATTTCTGATTTCCATAAAACGAGTGCTTTAGCTACTGAACTTGGGATTAGAACAACGTATGTGATGTTGTAATCTTTTTTTTCATAGCTGTGGTGTTAAGTCACGAAGCAAATTGCTTCGTGTGTTAAGATCTGACCATCAAGTCTAACCATTTCATTTACAGACTAACTGACCCGGCGGACTTCGTACCGCTTTGACAGTTTCCATCATTGAATTAAATATTATATCAATGGTTTCCATGACAACAAAACAAACAAATCATTTTTTATTGCAAAATTAAATTGTCATTTTTATTACCTACACATTTTAATATTTTTTTTTAATATAGCCTATGTTACTCAGCGCTTATGTAGCATTCTAAAGGTGAAAAATTTTTTTTAAATCGGTCCAGTAGTTTTGAGTTTATTCGTTGCAAACATACATACATACAAAAAAAAATACAAAGGTTTCCTCTTTATAATATTAGTATAGATTAGTCAAAAGTAAAACTGAACGACATTCATTTCTATTTGCCAGGTCAATTGTTTAGATGACAACTGTCGTCTATAATGTTTCACAAAGCTGGCGTAAATCCCATTTTCAATTATAGATAACTGCTCAGATAAACAATCTTCCAACGGCCGTGTGCGTTGCGGCTTCTACAGAAATGGGAAAAATGTTACCAATACCTGGAATGTTTTATCAGATATGTCCCATAAATCGTTGAAAGCCTCTGGACGTTAACGTTAACTCAGTAGGTGGAATCACTGCTTTTTAAAAGATATGCTTTATATAATATTTGTTTTTGACTACAAACTTAACTTGTACTGCATTTATTTATTGAGAAAACTGACAGCATTACATAATTCTGTATAGATCTAGTTATTTTCGTTATTTTTTGTTTCTAGTTCGTTTTTAAAACTTCCTCGTAACTCTCTAAACTTCTGATCTCTAAACTTTTTGATACTCTCCAAAAAAGAAGAGTGTTCGCACGGACGAAGTGTGTATCAAGAATAAACTCATAAGATATATTTTGGATAAGTATAGACAAGATATACTATATATTTGTATCTATTATATTTATTATCTGTGGAGAGCTATCACAGAAGCAACATAATTTGTAAAAAAATACATTAAGTCCGTTAAGTGATTTTTATTTTTTTAACTGAATTTGAGATATTAACACCAATCGGTCGCCATATCCGGGGGTCCTGGGTTCAAAACAAAGATGCATAAATTTAGATTCCAACGGACTTGCACCGAGAAAAATCCCATAATAATATCCCTCACATAATATGTACGATGATGTACGATCCTACCGTAATGGAACCACTCTAGCACAGAAGATAGCAGCAATATTGCCTATCTTGTGTCGGATGTTGGCCCTCTGGTTTTAAAATCTTCGTATGGAAGCAAAAGAATCAGCCAGGGTGTACTGTCCCGTCTCCATCACCCGTGCCCGTCGTATCGGAACACGGCTGGTGAAAGACAGACACTCGAAGAAGCTTTCACTCACACTCCTAGTGATAGAAATTCGTAAACCTAGCTTAAGCGTCTAAGTGATATGCGACTGGTACCGGCATAAAGCCCTGACGGCGAGCGGCGATAATTTATCAGACTCACTGTTAGCTCCGAGTAATCCCAATAATTCTGACATTAACATGCTTCTATTCTTAGGAAACATTTAGGACACCTGAATTGCATGCCCATTGCCCAATCATACACGCCGCCAGCGCCAATTGCAAAGTGACAAAAATTTTGTAAATTATTTAGTAAATTTTTTGTCACTGGTGGAGCACGAGTCTTCCTTATGGATGAATAGGGAGAAAGGGCCATAAACCACCACCCTGATTCAATGCTAATTGGTGGTTGTTAACGACTGCTAATGCAGCCGGGACCGACGGCTTTACGTGCCTTCCGAAGCACGGAACAGCTTGAGATGTCAAATTTTTGGTCACCCATCCGATGACCGGCCTTTGCGACAGTTGCCAGACCGGGCGCGTTAGCCCCTCGTTACTTAGTCAATGGTAAGTAATTTATAGTAGAATTATTTCATTAAGACAGATATCGTATGAGAGCAGGGTTTACTTTGCCCGCATTTGGCCAGCGTTGTGGGTTATGTAAGTATATCCCGATCGTCTCGTGTGCTATTGTTTATGTTGGAAAGCTAGAGCCCAGCTGTGGGACGTTTGTAGGCTAATGAAGATACCTGTATAGCCATTTGTTCCTTATACATAAGTCTTGTCTTAAGTAATCATACGTTTTTCTCGCTTCTAGACAGGTTTTCACACACGATCGATCACGATTACAGTAGTAAACACATAAGTAGTTTATTATGCACCAAACTTTAAGGACAAGATCTTTAATGCAAAATGTCATCATTAATTCATGCTACAATGGACCTAAATACATAACAATTTCAAATACCGTAGTTTTGTTAGTCCTCCCCCGCGCGAATGAAAGAGGCCATAACGCCAAAAGCAAAATTAGAGCACATTTAGTATTAACAATAATAAATGCATTTATTCATTTCCACTCAAAGTACAAAAATAGTCATGATAATGGTAAATCAGTACATCAAAAACACTTAACCCTATTCTTGCCATAGTGTATTATTTGAGAGACTTAACTTTTAAGTAGTGAAAAAAACACATTTTATGCAAAAAATATATTATTTTTTTGCATAAAATGCAATAAATAATAAAATGCAAATATAATATATGCATAAGTAATGTTAAAACCAGTGGCCCTAAAATGGTCCCCGATTAGCAAAATATCGAGTTACCGGATTCGCCCTACGACGCTGTTCTTTCGTAAACATCAGAACAAGTAAAACGAACTGCATCACCAGATATAGGTATTATGTCCCCACTGCTGGGGTACGAGCCCGCGCCATAATCGACCAACGGCATTTACATGATTTCTGAAGCACGGAGGAGCTAGAGATGATAAATTTTTGGTTACCCATCCGATTTTCCAAGTCAAATGGTAGGTAATTGTCACTTCCTTCATTTTACATAGTATAATGTGACAAGAATACCAATAGATAAATGAGTTCCTAATGAATAATTATTTAAATCAGAAATCATTATCGGCGCCAGCAAACTGCACACTTGAAAATACAACAAGGAAGCTACCATCTTATTTACATGACATTATCATTTCAAAATCGGAGACGCGCGGCTATCGCGACATCATCATAAAGTAGAAAATAATTGCGAAAGGTAAGAAACTAAGCTTATTTATTTTATTTAATAGTATTGCAACAACTTACAATGTTAGTTTCGAACGAAACAATTAAACTACCTATTTCATATTTAAGACTTAATAAAGGACTTTTAACATTAACATTATTTAATAGAACGTTTTACAAAACGTTATATTTACATATTTACTCGCATAAAATGTTACAAAATTTATAATAATTGTAGGTATCTTGTCGTTTTGACCCGATTACAAAACCATGTGAAGGGTTGAATGTTTAAAATTAAACGCCATTGAAATTAAAAAAATATTTAATTTCAATGTTTAGTGTTCGCGTAAACTTCACAAAATAAAAGCTTTTTATTTTTTTTATTGGCTTGATACGGTTTGCACATTTTGCCGTGTCACGTAAAAAACTATTGTAAAACTTAAAGGCTTTGAAAAAGTAAGGTTGCACTATTTCGTTTTATTATCCATACTTACAGTAATATTCCCGCCAACCAACCACCAACCCACCAACTCGCATTGGGCCAGCGTGGTGGGTTGTGGCCCCATATCCCCACGTGCTATTGACCATGTGGGAGGCATGTGCCCAGCAGTGGGACGCTTATAAGCTAATGATGATGATGAATATTCACCAAACACATTTTTTTAAAGTAAAACAAAACCACATTCATGACTCTACACATTCGGGAATGAAGAGAAGAAGAAGTCCATACTAGCATACCTAGTCCATAGATTTTTACTTCCTTTATAGTTTCTTTCGTATGACTCTAACTTCAACTGAGTCAAGTATATAATATGATATAATAATTTTATACCCTCCTAGAACATGAATTCGATTTATCAACTTGAGGCAAGCGACGGTGCTACACCACAGAAAAACTAATAGTTCTGTTATAGTACTTACTAAACAAAGTCTCAGTAGTTGAGGGTTTCGGATGAAGTGCGATTCCATCATTGGCCTTTACCATCACTTAACATCAGGTGAGATAAAAGCACTGTGCTGACCTGTAAGATATAAAAGAAAAACAAAGATTTTTAAAACATTCGAATCCGAATTTATTGTATACTACTCAAAACAAAATAAGGGCCACGAGGTATTTTGTCTGTACCATGAAAATAATAAAACCAATATTAATTTTTTTGTCTCCATAACGAAAACTAATGTTGTTTTTACCGTGTAGACCAATAAATTTATTCCAATAATAATGATTAAAAAGTTTATTTGCTTTTGAAAGAAAAAACACATTTAAGGTTAAAAATAAAAACAATGTAAAGTTACTGAAAACAAAAGAAAATACTCCATGCTCATCTTTTAGTAACGGGTATGCCCCCCTCGTTTCGTTACGCACTCCTGAAGCCTGGAGTGCATGCTCTCAATCAAATGCCTGACATTTTCCATTGGAATCTCTTCCCAGGCTCTTTTAACAGCGTTGATGAGTTGCTGTTGGTTGTGGATTTCCTGATCACCGTCTCTAACTCTTCGTTTCAACTGATCCCACATGTGCTCTATTGAATTTAAGTCCGGACTGTTCGCCGGCCACGGCAAGACTTGAATTTGAGACGCTTCCAGTACAAACCGAGTCGCTTGAGCCGTGTGTGCACGAGCATTGTCTTGCATCAAGATGAATCCAGGACCCGCTCGCTGGGCAAATGGGATCACATGTGGTCTGACGACTTCCTCAATATACCGCTGAGCAGTAACAGTACCCTCATTTAAAATAGCGAGCTCAGTTTTGCCGTGTAAGCTTATCCCGCCCCAAATCATTACATTTGGACCACCAAAACGATCGACTTCATGGATGCAGGCTTCTGAAAATCTCTCGCCGCGTCTTCTCCATACTCTAATACGCCGATCGTCGTTAAAAAATTTAACTTTGCATTCGTCTGTGAAGAGCACCATGCCCCATTGGTTTATGTCCCAGTCCAAATGTTGACGGGAAAATCTTAAACGATTTGCACGATGATTTCTGGTTAATGGAATACGGACAACTCGCCTTCTTGATGCCTGCTGGTCTTCATGCAATCGATTACGAATAGTTTGGTCACTGACACGAGTACCCGTTGTGAGCCGTAATCGATTTTGCAGCTTGCGGGCCGTCGTTGTGCGATCTCGGCGCGCACTTAATCGAATGTAACGATCCTCTTGAGCTGTTGTAATGCGATCTCTGCCCGAACCAGGTCTTCTTCTAACACTGCCGGTCTCTTGGAAACGATTCCATAGATTTTGAATAGCTCTTCGAGAAAATCCCAATTGCAAACCCACAGATCGCTGCGAATGACCTTCTTCAATCATTGTAACGGCTCTGGTTGCTGTCAGCGAGTCCATATGACGCCTGCGTGCTTGTGGCATATTGCAAAAGATGTTTCTGACTCGAGATATCAATGAACTCTGATAATTTCTAATAAACCAAGAAGCTAAGGAAAGCAAAACGTCAAAGAAAATGCAATCAAAATTTTCAAAAATAATTTTAAATCAAATTTTATTTAAAATTGTTGCCAGCATTAGATGAATACTACAATATTAAAAAGTTTAGGTATCAAAGAGTTTGTATACTCAATATTTTACTACTTTCAATATGTAAATGTTTAATAATTTACACCAAAATGAAAAAATACCTCGTGGCCCTTATTTTGTTTTGAGTAGTATATTATTAAGATACAGATTTTTACAAGGTAGTATCGAGCTCGCATTCAAGTTGTTTAGTTCCCAAATGACATAGCCTGCACTTATTCGTGTCTTAACACTCTCGTCGTCGTAAGTTCTCGGAACCAGCTCAATGTTTATTCGGAGCCACTCTCGCTCTTGACCTTTATGCATATCGGCAACCTATGTCACAACTTTTTACTGTTTGCCTGTGAATGTCGATGAGTTTTCCTGTTCGAACACACAGAATATGATATTTTAAACTTACAAAGGCTTTAGAGCTTAGTTTTTTTTTTTGTTAAGACTCACGAATTAAGTTCGTCAACCTCTTTTGTTGTTCTACAACGGAAGTGCTTGGCCTTAATGTCATCTGAATAATTTTATTGTTGTATTACATGGTTATTTCTTTCCTTTTACATTTATTTTTATTCTTATATTTTTTTATTTAAGGCACAATTACAGACAACAGATAGAAAACATTTACAAAAAAATAAAAAAATAAAAAATAATAAAATCAGATGTAGATGACGTAGTTGTCGACATTGAATAGGGCTCCTTCGGCTTATAAAGTAAAAATAGATAGTGTTGATTAATTTCGGTCAGTTGGGTTGAGCCACGATAGCATAGTTGGCAGTGCACCTGACCCGGCATTTCATGGGGCGCGGGTGCGGGTGAAACTTTTTCAACACTTTTTTCAAATTGTAATTTGTTCGTAACAATATTTGCGTAAAATTATATTGTAAATAATCATACAAAAATACATTTATGTACATTTAACAAGGTATTATCACCATTATCATCATCATCATCATCCCAGCCAAAACACGTTCACTGCTGGACAAAGACCTCCCCAAGAATCTCCACAATGACCGGTTTTGTGCTGCTCGCATCCAGCGGCTTCCCGCGACCTTTACCAGATCGTCGGTCCACCTTGTTGGAGGCCTGCCCACACTGCGCTTTAAGGGATATCCGTGTCCAATTACAAAAGTGCGCAGCATTTACCTTTAACTTACTAAAAAGTTAAAACTCATAATATTATACCCGTGTTCCAGATTTATTCCTAATCATACTATAATATTATAAAGCTGAAGAGTTTGTTTGTTTGGTTGAACGCGCTAATCCCAGGAACTACTGGTTCGAATTGAAAAAATATTTTTGTGTTGAATAGTCCATTTATTGAGGAAGGCTATAGGCTATATTTGAAAAAAAAATAAAAATAAAAGTACACAAGTGCGAAGCCGGGAATGTCTAATAGAACAAGTCACGCTACACCAGTTGTCGTCGCATCCGGATTCCATATTCACTTAACATCAGGTAAAATATTTACCGTGCTACGTATAAAAAAAATATAAAAAAGTCTTGATTCACTTTTGATTATAATATGGCGCAAAGTTTGGTGTTTTAAAACCAAGCAAACTTTACAAACATGAACGAGTGGAAAAAAAACGTAGGTACTCACCGACTCGGTAAATACAACCAATAAACAAAACAAGTCCCTAAATAAGGTTTCTTTGGAGAAAGTATACCAAAGTCCAATTGTAACTTTGATTGGATTTAGGGATTCTACTACATAAAATTGTGGAATTGGAGCATGAATGAATGAGCAAACTGGACTAATGGATTGCACTTAATATTAAATAAATAAGCACGTTTTTGTAACATTATCAACAGACAGAACCACCTATAATCATTTTGACCTTATGTTAAAGTCAAAACTCTATACTATGATATTATCAGTGTATAAATTTCCTATCACTGGGCAAAGGTCTTTCACATAAAATAAAAGTAAAATTTGTTAATATTTACTTTTGTCCCTACATACAATTTATTATGAACAAATCGACAAAAAAATGTGCACCAGAAAGGTATTCAATACTATCTTTCAATATTACAGCTAAACTTCATATTAATTCATAAGCAGCTTGTAATTCTATCGTCAATAAAAAAAACCAAAAACCCTCCTGCGTAAAAAATAATAACTCAATAGAAAATCAACTAAAAAGGCCGGGACAAGATAAAAATTAAATAATTACATAAAGCCAGCGAAATAAATCGAAACAATATCAAACATAAGTACTGTATACAATTAAAAATATCAATACGGTAGTCCTTCAAAATTTTATGCAACATCATACATAACATGCAGTCAGAGGCACGCACAAAGTGAGAATGATTTGACTTATCATTAAATTTTATGCCTCCGAATGCATACATTTGGATGCAGTCGGGTAATTTTTTTGTACTTAACGTAACAATTTGTAGCGAAAGCAAAAGAGGACAACTCGTCCATGTACCCAGCATTTTTATGCTTGTGCGAAGAATCAGGAAATAACGGGGTCTCATGCTAGCAAAGGAATTGAATGAAGTTAGCCAGGACCTCAGCAATTAAAATGTTTGGTCAGTCTAGGCAAACGGACGACAAACATTATTCAGGTATGTATTTAATACATTAAACATTTCTTGTTGCTTTTCTTGTTCCCTATAAAGTCACCTAAAAAAATAGACGTTCTAAATGGGTAGTAGGTAAAAAATTTATGGACGATCCAAAACCACTTTTCATAAGTTTATTCGAATAAAAAAATTTGACTTTGACTTTGACTTTATAAGCATTTTATATGCAACAGAGTGCTAAAAGAGTGGAATAAGCTCCCAGATAATGTTGTCTTAGCCTCCAACATCAATCAATTAAAAAAATAGAAATAGATTTTACTTTAAAGAACATAAAATGATACTACAGTATATTACGATGATCAGGGTGCCAAGTGCGAGTTTCATTCGATCACGTTAACAAAAACGAGAATTTGTATGGCAAAATGTTAACTCTTCTCGTTTGCCGCCAGGAGGCGCTGCTAAAATGCCATACTAATTTTCGTTTTCGTAAAAGTAATCGAATGAATACGGTTAGTAAACAAAAGTCACACTTAGGCACCCAGAACACAGGCACTATCAGTTGTGGCTGATAAATAATAATAATAATAACACCAATTTGGTGATCATAAAAATTTAACGCATTCGCGACAGACCATTGAATTGAAATCGTAATAACCGTAATAAATTATAAGTGTCATTAGTGCCGCCATATCAATTAATGCTGGGTTTAATAATCGTGACTGCTGCACACCACGACTGTCTAGCATGGTAGGGTTACCAGAAAATACCTTAAAATTTAATAATTATCAAATTGGAACGAAGCAACTGATTAGAGTGTGATATGCACTTTTTTTTGTGACGGTAAAAATAATCCTTTTTGTTAAAAGCAGAGCTCAGATTTTTTTTATTATAAGTACGCAATTTTCTTGCCAACAAATTACATTTTCAGTTATTTTAACCTGAGGATGACTTTTGGAACCTGCAGCGTCTTTTTGTTGAAAAAAGATTGACGTCTTAAAATTCAATTGCATCGAATTGCATCCGTCAAATTATTTCAATCAGAGTTTATTCTCCTTTGGTCTTACAGTGAGTAGTGAGTGTATTCCATCTGTTGTGGATGCAATTGACTCATACTTTTGTAATGGGATGCCAAGCAGAAGGTAAGCGTCACAGCAACTTTCTTTTTTAATATCTTATTTTTTTTGTTTTAAATTAAAGTTCAATATAAATCAAACGTTTTCATAACACCCGATACGGAAGGAAACTCCGTCGAAACTTTATGAAAAGTTAATCACCACGAAGGTTTCTATTAAAAAAAAACAAAAGCTGCCATGACTGTCGTGTCACGAATTTTCATCCCTCGCTTTTCATTCCAGCCTGCATGGTGAGCCTAGGCGCTGGCTGCCATAAATCATGTGCCGCAGTCCGGCGCGCCTCACAGTGCATCCGATTGCGCAATCGGTTGTGACCGCTGCTGTGATCAGCGTGTTTTTAATTGCCCGCCATTTTGAAAAGGAGCCCGCCATAATCGAACTTCAAATTGGCACCTCTGAATTTGCAAATTATATTTTTTGTAAAGTTTACGCGAACTCTATCTATATAAATGAAATAGAACTGTCTTAACGCCACAGATCAAATATCTAATTTGGTCTGTGCTTGAAATACTGAATGGATTTACTGGGAATTCTCAAATGTGTGGATAACTACGAAGAAAGATCAAATTTCACACAATGATGTTATAATGGTAGATACCGACATTATAAAATTATAAAACAACCGCAAAAATCTTCAAATTTTCTTTCGAATTTCGAACGCAGCAGCAACGAACCGCTGCGTTCCATCCACCATTTTTAATTTTTAAATGATATAAAACGGATAATTAAAGCAATTAGAACGTAAAATGCAGCTTTTGTTTGTTATTTGGCATTTTTCTTACGTAAATTAAATGGGATTTTATAACCGGTACTCAACACAGTTGTCTATCTTCTTCGAGAGCGACTGATGAGGCCAAAGCCAAAAAGATATGGCTGCCTATGTCTAATACCATTGGGTTCAACACCATCCGCTCCAATATTGAGATTATTTAAAAATAATTTAAGATAAGATAAGATAAGATAAGATAAATTTTTATTGCCATAAAATTGTGTAAAATACATAGCAGGTGTTGAGCATAATAATGGGAACAAACAATTTACCCTAGTCGGGCATGCAATTTTTAGTAGGTAGGTACATGATACATAGAAACAGCCGCTATGCTGTTTTTGTACCAAAATATTCAGCCAGACTGTAGAATGCTTGATTTATAAGCCATCTTTTTAATTTAATCTTAAAACAACTCAAATTTACTGAGGCTTTTTGATCTGTGGGCAGATGATTGAATATTTGGATACCAGTTACATAGGCACTCTTGTGATACAGGGCATTATTAATATTTGGTAAAGCCAAGTCATATGTATATCTCTTCCGCAAATTACAGTTATTTGTACTTTTACGTTTAAAATACTGAATATTGCTTTTTATAAAAACAGCCATCTCTAAAACATAAATACCCGTCAGTGTCAAATAACCCTTTTCTCTAAAAATATTTCTCAGAGTCTCATCAGAGTACATACTGTAAATAGTTCTCAAGCATTTCTTTTGTAGTATAAAGGTAGATTTTACATTAACAGAGTTTCCCCAGAAAATAACTCCATAAGTAAGAAGAGGATAAACTTGGCCAAAGTAGGCGGCTCTGGCTACATCTACAGATGATGTTTCCGCAAGTATAGATAGAGCATAGCAGTAGCTCGATATTTTATTATTAATTTTTGTTATGTGCAACTTCCAATTTAGATGTGAGTCGATTTTTACACCTAAGAAATTTATTTCATCCACAATTTCGATGACTGACTTGCATTCGGACGTTATATTTAGTTTAATTTGATTTGTTTTATAGTTTCTAAATTGTAGTACTTTTGTTTTGGAAAGATTTACTGTCAAATTTAATGATTTTAGAAAACATATGGTTTCATTTAGAGTTTTAATTATTTCTTTTTCAAATTTAATGTTATCATTTGCATCATCATAAGCAAAATGATTATTTTTAATGTATCAAGACATGCTCAAATAGATAGGTTTAAAGTTCCTTCTTTACTTAGCTTCGAAACAATGTGTTTTTTTAAATATTTATAGCTGCTTTAAATCGCATACTTAATGCTGCATGGCTTCTCAATCTGTATTATTTAAATATTAACTGCAGTTTTATATGATGATCACATCGCTCCTAAATTATCCTGAATTTCGATCAATAATAATTAAGTATATACTTTTAGTGTCAAAAATATACTAGTAACGCCCTCTTACGGCGTAACGCAAACTTACTTGGTACAAACGTTGATACTTGCCGCTAGCTGACGGATGTAAAGATGCTATCGTAACATAAAAGCACGAGTTAACAATGTTTCCTATATTTAAACTAGATGGCATTACTGACCCTATTTCACATCACAATCTTGATTACGCAAATATTTTTTCCTCGGAAGTACTTATATTTATGTATGTGGTTGTGCCCAAATCTAGTCAACAAGGTCATAAGTTAAATATTTAAACAAGTAGATGTGTGGTTAACACTATAAAATTTTATGCATGCCAATGTGTGCGTAAGTGAACGATTATTTCATCTTATACTAGCTGACCCGGCAAACGTCGTTTTGCCATAAAAAATAAAAAAAAAATTTAGGGGTGGACTACCCCTAACATTTAGGGGGATGAAAAATAGATGTTGGCCGATTCTCATAGATACCGGATGACCCGGCAAACGTTGTTTTGCCATAAAAAATAAATAAAAAATTTAGGGGTGAACTACCCCTAACATTTAGGGGGATGAAAAATAGATGTTGGCCGATTCTCATAGATACCGGATGACCCGGCAAACGTTGTTTTGCCATAAAAAGTAAAAAAAAAATTTAGGGGTGGACTACCCCTAACATTTAGGGGGATGAAAAATAGATGTTGGCCGATTCTCATAGATACCGGATAAGCACAAAAAATTTCATCAAAATCGGTCAAGCCGTTTCGGAGGAGTATGGCAACGAAAACTGTGACGCGAGAATTTTATATATTAGATAGAGACCAGTTTCTATTTTCCAAGGCATTTCCACCAACAACCCCTAAACCTTCGGTAACCCTTAATTAAAGCCATGTTTGATTTTATTCCGTCTACCGTTATCGGACATGCCTTAGAGTTTACCTAAAACTTCGCGCGGAGTGGTACTCGGTGCCTAGTATTTGCGACCTCCACAAGTGGACTGAATGGTACTGCATTTTAGTGGGTATGCGTCCCAGCGCCCCGTTCAAGTTCTCGGAGTTAGGCGGGGAGCAGAAAAGAGAGCCGCACTTAACTCGCTGGTTACCCCAGACCTGCGAGTATGTAGGTATTTCTCCCTATTCATCCATAGGGAAGGCTCGTGCCCCAGCAGTGGGGACATAAAATGAGCTGATGATGATGGTGATGATGATGAAATCTTTCCGGTAATAGCTAATGTTGGTCAGACAGATTACCCTAGCGCTTTGTCACGGGAAGTGTACTTATATATATATGTGTCCCACTTGACCATCTCTGTCTTCCTGGGTGCAGTGGCACTGCATTTATGGTGACATATTATGCGTTTTTTTCCGGTATAAAAAAGGGGTAACCAGAAACTTAGGGGTTATTGGTGAAAACTGGCTTATTCCCTCAGCACACTTCATTTTGCGAATTATAAAATCGTTAGGTTGATAGCGAGACTTCGCGTGACGTAAGGAAGCCTTAGTAACAAAGCCTTTTACGTGCTACTATTTTTGCAAACCTAGTACAACTATAAATTTCTGGATATCATTAATAGCAAATCGGATTTAATAACGCAATTCGTATGGAACACAGTTAATAAGCAAATAAAATCGATAAAAATATTTTTAGAATGATAGCAAAATAACTTATTTATGAATCAAGTTTAATCACTACATAGTATAAAACAGTCGCTTCCCGCTGTCTGTCTGTCCCTATGCATGTATGCTTAGATCTTTAAAACTACGCAACGGATTTTGATGCGGTTTTTTTATAGATACTTAGAGTGATTCAAGAAGAAGGTTTATACAATGTAAAAAAATCCGTCCGATCCGTAAAGGTGTTATTAGGTATCAAGTTTCAGTTCTATTTACGTAATTATTTTAAAATAATAAGTTAAAAAAATTTACCCTGATAAAAATTTTGTTAAATGACAAAACTTACATGGCAATTTTTGTCAACTTTTGTCGGCACTTCTACCGGTAGGACCTTTGGCGCCGCCGCCATTAATGGAAAGTGTGGTCACATTTATAAAATTAGCATTATTTTAGGGTAATTTGAGCAATTTCGGTAAAAAAAACTTGCGTTTTAAATTACGATAACTTTTTTATTTTCATGATTATTTTTTTGTTATAGTTATTTGTATACCTATGTAACTCTTTCCGATCGGACAGGGTTTTTTTTACAAATTGTTTGTATAATAAATACATGCATAGAATTGGACCCGGTAATCAAGCGGGCGAAGTCGCGAGCGGGCCGCGCATTTACTTTAAAACAGGCAGGCAAAACGAATGGGGTGGTGGGCGCGGAAGGATGGCTCACTCCGACTTCCAAGGCACACACTAGCAGAAAATAAGGAGACTCCAGAAGCTAAGTTTCATACAAACAAGCTCGAGCAACGCACACGTACCGAGACAACCCTTAAGGCGGCGACTGACATTGAATATTCGCTCGATGTAAGCACGTCACAAGTCGAATATTTGGCATGTCAGTACAGCGAGCCGAGCAGCTCGAGACGAGCGCCGAGCGCTCGAGCGCGCACCACACGGTAAAGCCCGGTGAAGCTGAAAGTGCCGTCTGAGGCAATCAGCAATCTCTCTCCAAAAAAAAAGCGCACCACACGGCTGTCGGTTTTTTGGCGAATCTCTTTGAATATCACATTACAAGTCAGTCGCTGCCTGCGCGAGCACCGCACGCAGTGTTGCTATTTTAGCGACTTAGTCGCTAGATCTAGCGGATTTTGAATGTGTTTATATTGACCGCTGATTTCTTAATTTTTTAGAATATTTAACAAGTTCAATCGGCCACTTTCATGTCTCATTCTGAATAAATTTGTTGTCCAAACACGCTTTCGTCTCTTTTTTAAATAGCAGTAACGGATTAAAAGAAACGCAGCACAATCTCTACGTTCGCCATTTTAACTGCAACTGGATGGATGGGATGGAGCACAGGCGAGCAAAATTCGTCGCGAACATTCAGGTGTTGTGAGCATTTGCTCACAACAAATAAATATTCATGCGAATATATTTACATCGAGCGAATATTCAATGTCAGTCGCCACCTTTACGGACGCGAAATCTCGCAACAGCGGCGCTCGAACTGGTTCGAGATGGTTCAAGATTCCGTGTTCGTAAAGGGTCTATGTGTGCGTTGCTCGAGCGCGTTAGATATGTATCAAGCTTACTTTCTGCTCCCTATTTTGTGGTCATAGTGACAGGCCCGGCGAGCACCAGCGAGCGGAGTGTGGCGACTATTAAGGGACGGTCAGCAGAGGAGCGGCGATTATACGGTCAACCCCGTGGTTTAATAGAGGTTTACGATCACATTCTCAAAGCAGATCATTAGGATGCCGCTTAGCGACCGGACCAACTAGCACATTCCAAAATAGAAAGCGAAGCGTCGTCGGTACCCGCAGCCGCAGGGAAAGATGCTCGGGATGAATAGATATCTATAGCTAGACTGCTTAACTGAGTCCTTGCCTGCGCTAAGTACGCGGGACGGGAGGTACGTAGGGCCTCTGCCACGAGTACAAACGTTTTGCGACGTGGCGACCGGATTTCTAGTTCATTGCGCGTTACACTATGGCAGTCATAGTCAGCAGTGATAGAAAAAACGCAATTAACTAGAAATCCGTTCGCCGCGTCGCAAGTCGCTCGTGTTTGTGGCAGAGGCCCTACGTACCTCCCGCCCCGCGTACTTACCGCAGGCGAGGACTCAGTTAAGCGGTCTAGCTATAGTTCAATCCATGCAAAGCACCGTATAACTACTGTAATAAGCCCATTTACCTATTCTCTCGATGGGTTAACAGGATTATTAGTCAATGTTTAAATAGCACATAAACTTAGGCCTAAAGGTGTATAGGTACTTCTGTGTTGTAAATAAACAATTATTGAAGACTATTAAGAAAATTACCCATAGATATACCTATTTCGACAGATTATTAAATATTTGTCATACATAATATTTTGCTTTCTTACATCATTATTGTAACTTTAGATAGATGAATCGAATCTCTCTTTAACTTAGTATTGCGCTGTTACCTACAAAGAACCGAGTTGACGAAATGATGGCATTCAGGTCACCAGCCGGCGGTCGCGGTGACCGGTCAGGCGTGAACCGTGGTGAGGGTGGCAACCCGATACCCACGGAAGCCACTGTCAAGTCGAATAGAGCTACTCGTGTGACGGTCGACGGCCGCTGCGTGTAGGGTCACCACCATTTACTGGTTCATTGTTATGTAGGGAGAAGGCGCGTTTGGCGTTCTTACCTGACGTTAAGTGACGATACGTAACATATTTACCGAGTTCATACATACATACATACATACCACTCTAACATCCAATAAATCCAAATCCAAAAAAATCACTCCGCAAAGCATATTCTTATTGCTAGTTACAGTTTATAAAACCGGCCAAGTGCGAATCGGACGGACGGAAGGGTTCCGTACTTTATGACGTATTCAAAAAACTACTTACTAGATCTCATTCAAACCAATTTTCGGCGGAAGTTTGCATGGTTAATGTACAATATATATTTTTTTTTAGTTTTATCATTCTCTTATTTTAGAAGTTCCAGGGGGGGGGGACACATTTTACCACTTTGGAAGTGTCTCTCTCGTAATCTATTTAGTTTATAAAAAAAATTATATTAGAAACCTCAATATCATTTTTGAAGACCTATCTATACCCCGCACGTATGGGTTTGATGAAAAAAAAATTTTTGAGTTTCAGTTCTAAGTATGGGGAACCCCAAAAATTTATTGGTTTTTTTTTTCTATTTTTGTGTGAAAATCTTAATGCGGTTCACAGAATACATCTACTTACCAAGCTTCAACAGTATAGTTCTTATAGTTTCGGAAAAAAGTGGCTGTGACATACGGACGGACAGACAGACAGACAGACAGACATGACGAATCCATAAGGGTTCCGTTTTTTGCCATTTGGCTGCGGAACCCTAAAAAGTATAGTTTCAAGTAAGCAACTCTGTAGGAGACTTGTGCCTATGCTAAGCAAGAATGTCTGTACATCAGGACACCAGCTTCCCACCTCTCAGACAAACAAGTTATATTAATCTGAGTATACTAGATGTTTTCTCACACACTAGCAACTATTTCCTGCTTTATGGCAAATTCAAGTAGACTTGTTCGAACTTGAATTCTTAGACCTCCTCTATCTACTGGACACTGTCTGGCTTGGATCGAGCTGTTGATGCAGCGTACCGTCGATATGGTGTACTGTCGATGCAACGTACTTTCGATATGGTGTACCGTCGATGCAGCGTACCATCGATATGGTGTACTGTCGATGCAGCGTACCATCGATATGGTGTACTGTCGATGTAGCGTACCATCGATATAGTGTACTCTCGCTACAATGACCCGTCGATGGAACGTTTTCGATACAGCAACCGTCGATGTTGTGACTGTCGACTTCGTAAACTGGACCGGTCTAACTACCAGACCGCAGAAGCGATTAGATCTTTGTTTTCTATCAACATGGTAACCCTATTCATGGGTACTCTATCGCCTTAGGAATAGCCAGTAAGGCTGCAATGCTGTATGCAAATACGATTTGTGTACCGTCTTTTGAAGTATATTTGTCTATAATTATACTACTTTAACTATATAATTGGTATCATTTATATGCGTTACGTAAACAAGCGAAAAGTTACGAACTTGATTGTTTAAAAAGGCGTGTTAGACCGGTTCCGGCTTTATTCATGGTTATGTTGTGCGTTGACATAACAAAATAAGTTATTATAATATTTAAATTTATTTAATTGACCAACTGTTGGTACTGGTTGTTATCGTACGATGGCAGTCGTTAAAACATCCTCAAAAAAACCAATAGTAAAAAAGAAGATGAAAAATAAAATTCTTATCCCCCCATTGCCCCATTGTCTTCAATGTCATACAAATTCTCGTATAATTAATATAAATAAGCCTTTAATAAGCACAGCATGTTGAAATTTTTCATTGGGATTCGACCTTATGAAAAGGTAATGAAGTTAAAACTATAGTGTTCAATTTATTGACAGAGCTCAATTAAGGGTAACGTGATCGAATGTCAAATAAAACTTTCACGTCCGATCCGAACACCTCTAATCTAATAGAGAATCTAGTGGGGAACGGGTGCACGCTTGCGTAATGCCATCACTTCTAGAAACCCACTGAGGATGTTTGATCACACGGCTTGAGAAACCCTTAAGGAACCCTTGGGGAACCCTTAAGGAACCCGCCCAAAAGTCCGGTTACGCTGTAAACGCCACTAGCAGCCGCTTGTACTATTAGCCATAGCAATCTGTTTCCAAAAAAAAAGTCACGGTACTGAGATTGAAACCAAAACTCGCAGTAGGCACCCTGAATGTGCTCTGTGTAATTCGTTATGAATTTCAATTTTTTCCTTCTCTTCAAATCTTTGTAAGCCAACTAGGTACCTAGCTCTATTGTAGACGATTGATAATGTACCTACGTCCTACACAGTCAGTTGCCCTAGATTGGCTAAATTGCCTTTAGCCAATAGTCTTAGCTTCATCTTCAACCAACATTTCGCTCCAGCTACCTTTGTAGTATTTAACTTCCACAATATGTCATATCTACGCATCATCACATTCATCACACATATCGCTGCGAACTCTGTATTTACTTTTCTAAGTCTTTGAATAGGTACAAAAGTAGTTTTTGCATAATATGTTAATAAAACCCCCGAGCTGTTTTTTTTTTAAATTAGTAATAATATCCTCAACTCTTTGTCTGATATTATAACGTCCTACTCTAATCTACTTTCGCTTGTTCAACTTTTCCCCTCGTTCACGTGTCAGAATATTCAATAATTTTGTATCAGTAATTTTTTCTGTCGTGTTCATATTCAGGTCAACTCATATAAAGGAGGAGGTACTTTTTATTCTTAAAATGTTAGGGCTTCTTTTGAGATATTCAAACTTTAAGGTGTGTTTGTTTGTAAATGAGTTTTAACTGCGTCACGGACACCTCCTCCACTATTAGTGGTTTTTATTCAAGGGCAGACAAAAAAAATAAGTTGTTTTTCTTCAAGTATACGCAATACATTACGTATTGGTCTACATCGGGTCAAAGAACGGGACGAACTGTTCGAGTAATCAACTCTGTATTATTGTATTTTAATAGGTGATATTCCGTCGGGGGGCTGCTTAACCGATGTCATAAGTCGCTAGGCGAGCCGGCGTACTACACGCGCCCTCTTCAAGTAAACTAATACGGCAGACAGTGAGTGTCGTGGAACAATGAAAGCCATATCGTGTGTCCGAAGTTACAGAACTTTTTTCTAACAACTAAAACCTCGTCCGTCCCAACAACATGTGCACTAAATACGGTTCAACGGATTTGCAAGAACACATTCTGAAGAAGGATGTCGCTCCCAAATTGGAAATTATAAGGTAATCAGCTATTTAGCGTTTCCCATCGCAGGCATTATTTAATCTAGCTCGGGACAGCAGCTCACAATTTGCACCGCTTGGCACGCCAACTGAACCGAGCTACAGTACCGACAATTAATGAGTGCGGGGCATTGGATAAATCTTCAAGTGGTACCGGCTCTTTTGTGATGTGGAGTTGTGATAGAGATATTGTTGAAGTGACTGTGATTCTAACAAAGTTATGTCTAAAAGTGGAACGGAACATGACGATGATTTGGCCCTAAGGTATGTCTGTATGTATGGCTTTTTCTTTCTTGCTGTATGGTAAATAAGCAGTGGCGTTTTAGGCGGAAGTCGCTTAAAGTTCTATTGTGTTCGGACAATAAGTAGAGTTCGTTATTACCCTTCCATTCTTGTTGTCCTAAATGTTGAGTAGTTTAAACTAAATATTTTCTGTGAATAGTTAAAACAATTTTATAAAACATGAAGATACATGTTTGGATCCTGATTTTACCTGATTCTTACCTACGTTATGAAAAAATCGTGAAAGTTTTATAAATTAGCTATAATAATATTGCTGTATTATCTATGGCTTTGGATGAATCTTCAAGTGTGTCCTAGCAATATGTGGAGTTCCTAATATTATTATTTTTTCGGTCGATAATGTTAAACAGTAATTGTATCAAAAATAATGAACAATCAAGAAATAAACAACAATAATAAAATCAATTTATTCATACGTGACTGATGTGAAATTAATATTTACGGAAGTCGACCAAACCTTTTTTTGTTATGAATTAATTTTAATAGGCCGAATTTTGATATGACTCGAAGTTTTATTTTTATTATTTTAAGATGCAATAAATGTATTCTTGCCGAATGGAATAAGCAAACTACATTCATGATTATATGTTACTAATGGCAAATCACAAATAGGCAGACAGATAAGTAATTTACCATGTCTGTCTACACGATTGCCGCTAATTTATAAAAAAAATTATAGGCGGCATGCACTAATTCTAGCGTCAAAAATATATATGTGACAACTTCAAGCGAAAATATACAACTTGTCCATATGGTAACATAGTTTAATGGCTGTGTATGTACCATTTTTTAAAATTCTTTAATAGGGTAATCAGGTGATCTTCATCCCCTGATGTCAAGTGATGATAAGGCCGAAGGTGGTGTCAACCGGAATTCTCAACTACTGATGAACTGGCTAACCATCTTATCTCCAAGAAACAACATTGGTGCTATCTAGATGGTAGTAGCTTGCAAAGAGGATTTAAAACAAACCCAACCAACCAACCAACCAACCGAACGAGTACAAACATGTAAACTATTCTCGAAACTGTGTGTTCTTTCTTGCCAATCGGGTACCACCCTGGGTGTCTAGTGTGAGTTTCATTCGCCACTCAATCATAAATAAATAAATAAATCATCATCATCATCATCATCATCATCAGCTCATTTATGTCCCCACTGCCGGGGCACGAGCCTTCCCTATGGATGGATAGGGAGAACGGACCATAAACCACCACGCGGGCCCAATGCGGGCTAGTGGTTGTTAAATAAATATTAAACAATATATTGCTCTGACTCCAAAAATAGTACCTTAAGCACTTGTGTTATGGAAATCAGAAACAACGGCCGACGGTACCACAACCAATCAGACCCGAGAAAATATAGAAAAAGTTCGTTTTTTTACAATGACATGACCGAGAATCGAACCCGGAGATGACACGCAGCTACTCCACTACGGAGGCCGTCAAATCTCGTTTTTAAAACGAGAATTTCTACGGAAAACTCTCCTCGTATTCCAGAAGCCGTTGCTTCAATGCTACATTTTTTTCCTTATTGTCAACTTGATGTAACAGCGAATGAAACTCTCGCTACCCAGTTGGTGATAACGAATTTGTGTCGTTGACACCCGCCGCTCAGCATAATGTCTACGTGGGGCATTTGGTCCAAACTTACTATGTGCTTTGTGCTTCGAGGCGGAAGGCCTAACTCTTAATCCTAAAACGTGGGACGTTAAATAGGCTAATGATTTACACATATCACAACGGATTTGTCTCTGTTTAACGTTTGAAGTTCCTTCATTGTTGGAATACGATAATATATTATGTATCTATATAATCAAAGTTTACAGCAAAAAAATCCCGAAATTTGAGAAACTTCAAAACTTGAAAATTTGCACGTAGGTTTTAAGTATAAAGGACACCCATAGAAAGATTTTTGAAAGAATTTTTTGGATTACGAAATAATCCGTCTATCACAGTTTCCTCTTGTTGTTTGTTTCTCTATCGTTGGTATGGTAACTGCATTATTCAAATGCGGTGTTCTGAATTGTAAATTGATAAGAACCTAACCTAATTGAGAATACCTAAGTAATATTGTCAATTAAGAATTGCTCTAAGAATGTTAATATTTTGTAATAGGAATTTATATTTTCTTTTCTTTGAGAGCTTGTTGTCAAGCAAAGTGTTCCCACCAAGTTCGAAGTATTTTTACCGCTAGAGTGCTTCCACAATAAGAAACTGGTTTTCTTTTACGAGTTTATTAAGTATTTGGGTGCGTTTGAGTGAATTTGTTTGTAAACTATTTAAATGTATACTTACTGGTTTTAAATTCATGCGTTTGGTTTTTTATGTAAGCTTACCTATTATAATATAAATTGCTTTTGTAGGTGTGTTTGAAGTTTTTGGATATTATACTTTGTTAAAGAATTGATATGATAAGATGTAATTTAGAAACGTAAATAGGGTTGAACATTAAAAGACTAGCTTTCGGTCGAGAGACAAGTATTTATGAATTTGAAATGACGAAATACTTAAATAACATACTTATAACAAAAAAAACTGTAGAGTGTCCCAATGAACCAGTCATCATTATCATCACCACTACGACGCTGGTCTTCCGTAGACATCAGTAGAAGTAAAACGATACTGCAACACCAGATATTATAAGTATTATGTCCCCACTGCTGGGGCCCTGGGGCACGAGCCTTTCCTATGATTGAAAACACTATATGAAGAACGGGTCATATACAACCACGTGGGCCCAGTACAGATTAGTGCTATTAAAAACTACTTTACTTTACTTTTTGTTACTGGTCCCTGTCTATTGGCTTGGCAGGAAGCACAAAGCCCTTCTCTCCAAGCTACCGGCATACGGTCTGCCTGCTCAATTCTGCAACTGAGTCGCTGGCTTCCTACACGAGCGTAGAATCCGAATACTCTCAGACGGATGCGCTTCGCGGTTCATGTCAGTGTACGCTGGTGTCCCTCAGGGGTCCGCTCTAACCCCCACGCTGTTCCTTCTGTGTATCAATGATATGCTTCCACTTGGAAATATTCATTGCTATGCAGATGATAGTAGAGGCACGGTGGGTATAACGGTCACCCTGCGGCTGGGCGAGTCGTGACTGAAGAGAAACGAGTAAATCTTGTCATTAAGCTCAATCGGGTATTGGACCTCATATCTAAATAGGGCTCCAATAATCTTGTTGAGTTCAATGGCAAGAAAACACAGGTATCGCGTTCACGGCAAAAAAGTCGCCATTCCTACCCCTTCCCTCTCTTCAAGGCACATCTCTCGGCCTGCAGAGCAGTATTAACATGCTCGGTATGGAGATTCGCTGCGATCTGAACCAGAGGGACCATATCGAAGCCGTGATAAAAACAGCGACACGTAAACTCGGTGTCCTGAACAAGGTGCGGCGATTCTCACGCCAGATCAGTAGTGCCTTTTGTAAAAGACACAACAGGTGCGGTCTTGCGTGGAGTATTGCTCGCACCTCCTCTGGGACGATTCCGCAAAGTACCTTCTCGATGCCTTGGACAGATTGCAGCGACGCGCTATACGCATTATCGGCAATGCAGAGGTCACTAATGCTCTAGAGCCCCTGCAATTGCGTAGAGATATAGCGTCACTCAGCGTCTTCTACCGCTTATACCAATGCGAGTTCTCTGAAGAATTCTTTGACCTTACCCCATATAGCTCTCCGAAGTCACCGCTGTACTGTCTTGAATATTCCATCGCTTACACGTTTCTTTGTTGCGCTTCCAATAGAATAGTCTACCAGCACACGTTTTTCCTCCTTCCTATGACATGGGGTCTTTCAAACGAGGCGTGAAGAGGCACCTTGTGGGCCGGCAGGGTGAGGGTGACTGATGCTGCTTTGTTTTTACGCTGCACCAGTTGTCCTTATGCGTCTGGACTCCGTTTCCACTTAACATCAGGTAGAGTGGAGTCATTTGCCGAGCTATGTATAAAAAAAAGAGAAACTACTGCAGATTGTTAACAGCGTCACTAATCCAAGAGTCTTTATTAAAACCACGACCACTTTAGGTCGCCACTCACCACTACGAAGTCGTTGTCACTTCATTCGTTCACTTGTCACAGAATCCCTCTAAACCAAAAAGCTAGCAATCTTTAAAACCACCCTTTTTTCAGTGAGCCCAGGAAACGATGGCGGTGGCGATGGCGCGTGGGCCAAAAGGTGTTCTACGGCCTGGGTCACGTGTACAACGACCTGTGCGCGGCCATGTGGTTCTCCTACATGATGCTGTTCTTACAAGCCGTGTTGCACATGAGAGCGGCGGTCGCGGGCTCCATGCTGCTCTTAGGTAATCCATCAGCAGCCTATATAAACGTCCCTTTCCTGTAGCTTAGCAGTTGACTTAATGTCCTACATGATGTTATACTTCTAAGCTGTGCTAGTAGACACGAGTGCGGCGGTACTAGGCTCCATGAGGTAGGTAAATCTCAGCCTATAAAGAAGTACTAAACTATTTAGGCTTTGCGTTCGTTCCTTCCAGGGAACTATAGGATGTGGAACGGGCTCCCTTCAGAGACGTTTCCCGTGCGCTATAGCGTGAGGTTAATTTTACTTATGCGTGTGGGCCAAAACAAAAGGCAATTTAGGGCCTGGCCTATGTGTACAACGCGGGATCCATGTTGCTCCTAAGTAAGTCATTATCTGCCTATAAACATCCCTCTTTTAAATTAAGTTCATCTGTTCGGAATTTTAGCAGTTAGCCTACTCTCCTACATGGTGCTGTTTTTAAATCCGTGCTGAACATGAGGACGGCGATAGCAGGCACTATGCTGCTCCTAGGAGGTCATCAGCTGTTGTCCATAACATCCCCTGTCAAGTTATGGCCTTACCTCATTTGTCTTAGTAGTTGACCTACTCTCCAGCATGATGTTGTTCTTCCAAGCCATGCTGGACATTAGACCGGCGATTGCAGGATCCATGCTGCTCCTAAGTAAGTCATTATCTGCCTATAAACATCCCTCTATTGAATTAAGTCCTTCTGCTGAAATTTTAGCAGTTAGCCTACTCTCCTACATGATGCTGTCTTTCCAAGGCGTTGCTGAACATAAGGGCGGCGGTTGCGGGCATTATGCTGCTCCAAGGTAGGTCATCAGTTCAGTCCATAACGTCCCTTGTGAAGTTCAGGTCTTACCTCATGTATCTCAGCAGTTGACCTACATTCCATAATGTTAGGTAAGTCATCATCACCTAATTAATATGTTCTTCTGTTAAGTTCAGACCTTTTCCCAGAGCGTGCAGGTTGAAATCCTGCTTGTAGGAATTTATTTCAATAGTTCTCCGAGTAAAATAAATAAGTAAATTTGCGTAACATTTTATAAACCCATATTTATATACAAACACTGTTTCACATCTATTTGTAAGGATTGTTCACCGTGTTAGCGAACTTTGGCGGAATTCGGGATATCTACCGATCTCAATTTCCCACTTAACCCGCTATTCATAAACAAAACTCCTTTCTTTTTAATGTACCGTCCCGTTAACAAATTTCTACACAAGTTATTGTAACCAAACTGAACTAAGATTAAATTTAGTACAAAAAGTTTTGCTTCATCGCGTGTTTATAAAATGAACAGGATTAAATAGTTAATAATAATTCAATTACAAACAGGCTAGAACAAATTAGGTACCTATTTATGTATGTATTTTTGTTTATTTCAGGACAAGTTGTCGACGCATTAGCGACTCCGGCAGTGGGTATACTAGCTGACAGATATGGCACAAAAAAGTCTTGGCACTTGATAGGTATTTGACCCTTTAATTAACAATAATTTTTTATTTTTTACATTGTAACCCTTATACCTATTATTATGAATGTTGCTACCGTCTTTTTTCATCGGTTCGTTCGTCTCGCTGAAACCTTGTACTAAAAAGAACAGGCCAGAAGCCTTTCCTGTGTAGCAAGGGCTTTTTTTTTCTCCTTTGCTTTTACAACGTCAAACTTCTATAAAGTGTTTGACGAAGATTGAAGTAAAATCAAACAATTAGGAAAAATATAACAGTAAACTTTTTAACCAACTGAAAAAAAAGAAGGAAGTACTCAATTCGTCTAATTATTTTTATTGGAAGAGTGCTTGCTGTTAACTGTGACGTAGGTATGCTGCACATAGCCTTTACAGTGTTTTCTTTTTCAGGTAGTATTCTGGTGTCATGCACATTCCCTCTTCTCTTCATAAGATGTTTGGGCTGCACAGCAAGTGAGGATGCCAGCTATCTGTCCTGGTGGATGCCCTTCTACTACGCAGCCCTTATCATCTTCTTTCAGATAGGATGGGCGATTGTCCAGATATCTCATCTGGCCATGATACCCTCGATCACAGACGATCTACAGATTCGGTCAGAATTGACTTCCATAAGGTAATAACTGGTATAACGGAATAATAATCATACCTACATACGTCATTTTCTTATAAATCGCCTGACACTCAAACCTTGTACCCAAGAATTACTGAATTAATTCACAATATCAATTATTTTTCAGATACATGGCCTCAGTGGTCTCTAGCTTAATGGTGTATCTAATCACATGGGTTGTTCTAAGAGCAACTAATTACAGCACTTTCATTGGCCCCACAGATGACTACAAGTTCAGAGTTTGTATTTTTCGTTTGACTTTTTTTTATTTAAAACCGATAGTTGCACTAGTGTTCGGCAGAAACCAGTGATTGTCCTTTTTTTCCTATAATCGTTAAAAATAGGGGTAAGCGATTGATTCTAGTCTTCAGCAAAAATTGAAATTCTACCGGCTTCTTAACTGTTACCCCGTCAAATTTCAATGAAAATCTATATCTCGAATTTCTGCAATTTCATAGAGATGTTGCGTCACTCAGCGTGATATTATCATGGCGAGTGCTCTAAAGAGCTCTTTGACCTCATCCCACCTTCTCCCTTTTTTCATAGGAGTACACGTGCTGCTCTTCGGAGTCACCGCTTCACTGTCTCAAATATCCCATCGCGCACAAAGAAATTTGGTGACTCGTTTCTTTGTCGCACCTCCAAAAAATGAAATAGTGTATCAGCACACGTTTTCCCTCCTTCCTATGATATGGGGTCCTTCAAAAGCGGCGTGAAGAAGCACCTTGTGGGTCGGCAGAGTGAGGTTAACTGATGCTACGTTTGCTTTCACGCTGCACCAGTTATCTTCGCATCTGGACTCCATTTCCACTTAACATTAGGTGAGATGGAGTCATTTACCGAGCTGTCTATAAAAAAAATAAAAAAATAAAATTGTTTGTCAATGAAACGTGTGTCGAACACCGGGTTTAAAATGTCGAACATTGGTGCCAACTACTCCTACTTAATTTACTTTTTGCACTACTCTAGATTGATTGTTTTATTAAAAACTTCTCTTTTTTTTTAGGATGTATCACTAATAATTTCGTGTATAGGTATTGTATCTTATACACTATTCCATATAGTATTTAAACTGAGGCCCTCGAAAGATCTCAAAGCAAACGGGCATAGTGTGACGAATGGAACGATGACGTCACTGGTAAAAGAAGACGAAGAAACCGATATACCTACTAAGTCGAAGATAATGCATTTTGTCCGCATGCCGTTACTGTATCAGGCTAGCTTGCTGTAAGTAACTATGTTTATACCAGCAAATCACTCAGACTGACTGGAATAGGAATGGTGCCTAATGCGAATATAACCGCCTCGGTGGTCTAGTGGCTAAGACCACCTGTTTAGACCCAGAGGTCCCGGGTTCGATTCCCAGTGGGGGTACAGGGTACATGTTTGTATACTCTGTTTGGTTGGTGGTAAGGCTTGTTAGTCCGCCTGGCTAGCTACCACCATCTTATCTAAATATGTCGCCATAATATCAATGTTTAGCATTGTTGTGTTCCGACACCTAGAGATAAGATAGCCAGTGCCTCACTAGTTGAGGATCCCGGGTGAAGTGCGCTTCCATCATTGGCCTTATCATCACTTAACATCAGGTGAGATCAAGGCACTGTGCTTACCCGTTAATATAATAAAAAAATTACCATTCGATATCGTTAACGAAAACGAGAATTTGCATAGCGTTGTAGCAGCGAGCGCCACCTAGTGTGAGTTTTGTTTACTATCCGTATTCATTCGTTTACATTTACGAAAAGGAAAATTAGTATGGCATGAAGCAGCACCTCCTGGCGACATACGAGAAGATTAAAAATTTTGCTATACAAATTCTCGTTTTTGTAAACGTGATTGAATGGTGAATGAAACTCGCACCTGGTAACAAACGAGGAGGTGATCGAATGGAAAATATATCTCGCACTAAGCACGAAATATCATTGAAATATCAGGAACTATAGAGCCAACAAACAAATAAATTTGGCACGAACCTCCCAGAATGACCGCTGTGATAAAAAAACATCCATTCCCGCAGGCCCACGGGATGTGTGCGTGATTAAAATGGCTTAACTTTGCGTCCATTTGTACAGGATCAAAACAGCCACTTAGTGATATGTAGGTTGCAGAAACACATTAAGCACTTAGAAAACATAATATTTCGATAAAAGCTCTGACTTTTCCTACCTTGAAAACATAAAAATGCAAGCTTATGTCATCTTATGTCATCATCACTGTCTCAAATATTCCATCGCGCACTAAGAAATTTGGTGACTCGTTTCTTTGTCGCACCTCCAAAACATGGAATAGTTTGCCAGCACACGGTTTCTCTCCTTTCTATAACATGGGGTCCTTCAAACGCGGCGTGAAGAGGCACCTTGTGGGCCGGCAGAGTGAGGGTAACTGATGCTGCGTTGTTTTCACGCTGCACCAGTTGTCGTCGCATCTGGATTCCATATTCACTTAACATCAGGTAAAATGGAGTCATTTGCCGTGCTACGTATAAAAAAATAAATTAAAAAAATCATCTCATCATCAGCTCATTTTATGTCCCCACTGCTGCGGCACAAGCCTTCCCTATGGATGGATAGGGAGATCGGGCCATAAACCACCACGCGGACCCAGTGCGGATTGGTGGTTGTTAACGACTGTAAACGCTGCCGGGATCAACGGCTTTACGTGCGTTCCGAAGCACGGAGGAGCTAGAGATGACAAATTTTTGGTCACCCATCCGGTAACCGGCCTTTGCGAAACTTGCTTAACCACAGCAATCGCAGACCGAGTGCGTTAACCAATGCGCCATCGAGCTCCTCCTTATGTAGAAGACCTAAATAATAATAATTTTTCCAGATACGTGTTTTCAAGGCTCTACTGGGCGCTGAGTTTGGTATACGTTCCTCTGTTCCTGGAGGAAAGACTGTCGTTCAACCCAAGCGAGGGATCAGAACTAGTAGCGAGTGTGCCGCTGGCTCTCTACATTTCTTCTTTCTTCTTCACGCTGCTTCTGAAGAGCAATATTAGTAGATGTGGTAATCAGGTATGACTTGTTAATTATTTTACATTTTTTTTCATACAAGGAGAAATCTATATTAAGGCGAAGGGTAAGGCACACTAGCGCCGCTAATGGATTTAATTTGATAACTGCTAAACTTTTTTTCAAACATTGCGGACCTTCCGACACTAGGCAAACATCTATTATTTAATAATTGTGCACTACTTTTAAATTTGTTTTTGTATTCATTCGCTAACACCAATAGTGCCCATTGTTTGTGAATAAATGCGATAGCCCATTTTGTGAATAAACCACGCAACAAAAAGTAGTGCACAATCATTAAATAAATACTATGGATGATTTCCTGTTATCGGACGTTACGCAATATTTAAAAAAAGATCCGGTCCGTTAGTAATTGCCATATTATCAATTGGTGGCGCTAGTGTGCCTTACCCTTCGTCTTAAGGATACCAGTGGGCCGTGTGGGAAGCCCGCTGGTTATGTGGTGACTCTTCCCCTAGCTTCCCACCTTCCTGTCCAGGTCCGAATACTAAGTTATCTAACTAAGTACTTTTTTTCCAAAACCATTAACGTAATATTGTTGACAAATACCTCGAGCTCCGTTATGGAAGGCACCTTAAGCCATTGGTCCCGGTTGTTGTCGTAGGTAGCTAGTCGTTTAAACCCGCCAATTCCTATTGAGACATTGTAGTGGGCTTAATCTTCTAATGTATGATTGCTGGTTTTATGGGGGGAGACCTAGTGACTGAAATATTTAGCCTAACTCTTAGCTTAGTTTCAGGCTCGTCTCCCTTCCACATAGCTAAATAATATTGTTTTATTTCAATTATTATTTATTTAATAAAACAGTATTTATATTAAATATTTTTATATAAAAATACAGTGAAAAAAATAAATGCCCACCCCCGACCCAGCCAGGAATCGAACCTGGGTCTTCCGCAATCCGGGCGGCTGCACTGACCATTATGCTACCGGGAAGGCTGACGTAAGCGCTGAATTTTGTCACTGCTTTTTGATTTTTGAAATGCTTTAGAGCGACATTAGTGCCATCTATCCAAAGGTATTTGCAACCGATGGACATGCAGATTCGTCTTTGCAGATGAATACCACAAATTGATAACACAACGCTATAGTAAATTTGCTACATTTTTTTGCTACATTGCTACATAGTAGCATAATGGTCAGTGCAGCCACCCGGATTGCGGAAGACCCAGGTTCGATTCCTGGCTGGGTCGGGTGGGTGTTTAATTTTTTCGCTGTATTTTATATAAAAATATTTAATTCAGCTTAAGTGTAGCAATTAACACTTAAAAAATAAAAGTAAAAAAGTATTTATATTATTATTTATTATATCGAAAGCCCAGTTGTGGGAAGCTGATGATGAGCTTAATATTTTGTCATTTTCTCTAGGTTGCGTACTTGATTGGAAGCTCTCTAAGCTTCATCAGTTGCTTATGGATAGCGCTAGTCGTCGATCCGGAAGCAAGCATCGTGCAAATATATTTAGTGGCTACTTTAATAGGTGAGTCAACATTACCAGTTAATATGAGGCAAGATTTCACTGTTTGTTGCGTACTTTTTATTACTGACGTAGTATAACGCGCAATGAACTATAAATCTGCTTACTCGTCTCAAGACACTCGTGGTCGTGGACTGAGTCCTAAGAGTTATGTAGTAGATGACTGACAGAGATACCTGACGTGACGGCCGGGTCAAATGAAGCAGATTGTAAAGACAATATTAAATCCAGAGGAGCTCAATGCCGCTGGTAAACACGCTCGGTCCGCGATTGTTGAAGAAGCAGCTTTCGGAAAGACCGGTCATCGCATGGGTGACCAAAAATGTTATCGAGCCCCTCAGTGCTTCGTAAGGCATAAAGCCTTCCCGGCTGCATTAGTAGTAGGACGTACTGCAGGATATCATCCCCACCTAATAGAAATTCCACTATGTCGCACTAAGCGCTTCATGTCATCATTTTTACTGCGCACTGGCAGGGAGTGGAATTCTCTGCCATCGTCTGTGTTCCCAAAAACTTATAACCTGAATTCCTTCAAGGCGAGAGCTAAGTAATAGGCATCTTCTGGGGCAGCTCGCTCCATCGTAGACCTCATCTACGCTCACCATCAGGCGAGATCGAGATCAAGAGCTGTCTTATAAGGCATAAAAAAAATAAAAAATAGGGAAGGCTCGTGCCACAGTGGAGACATAAAATGAGATGATGCCGATGATGTTGGTTTTCAGGTGCTGGCAGCTCCATAACCCTGGTGTCGAGTCTGTGCGTGACCGCGGATATGATCGGCCCCCACTCCCACCAGGGGGCAGCCATCTACTCCATAGTCACGTTTGCGGACAAGCTGGTCACCGGGATTGCAGTTGTCGCCATTGAAAATTAGTAAGTTGCTTACCGTTTTTTTCTAGTTCATAGCGAGTTTTATTTAGGCTAGAAACTATATCCGACACACCTACATGTTAGTTTTACAAGTTCGTCATCAAGTGGCTCCACTTAATCTCACCTTTTTTAATCAGCTGGTGGAAGCCATTTCACATTGTCGTTGAAGTGACAAATACTAGCCTCCTAACTGTAGAAACGCTTTGAGGTTGATCTGTCTGGATTCGAACCCGTGAAGTTACTAGTAGGTATTTAACAAACCAATAGAAGTATTTTCTTAAATTAACTAATTACAGTAAGAAATTTGGATATGTAAAAATAATGGAGGTATTGTCACTTTATCACCGCTAAGCGACAGTCTATTACTGAAAAAGCAACCAGCCCCCCAACCGCCTAACTCTTTTGCTTTCGATCGCTTTGAAGGCGAGGCCCTCGCATCATCATCATCATCTCAGCTAAAAGACGTCCACTGCTGGACAAAGGCCTCCCCCAAGGATCTCCACAACGACCGGTTTTGTGCTGCTCGCATCCAGCGGCTTTCCGCGACCTTCACCAGATCGTTGGTCCACCTTGTTGGAGGCCTGCCCACACTGCGCTTTCCGGTACGCGGTCGCCACTCGAGGACTGCTCCGCCCCAGCGGCCATCAGTCCTGCGAGCAATGTGCCCTGCCCACTGCCACTTGAGCTTAGCAATTCTTCGGGCTATGTCGGTTACCTTTGTTCTTCTGCGGATCTCCTCATTTCTGATTCGATCTCGCAGAGAAACCCCGAGCATGGCCCTCTCCATTGCTCTTTGAGTGACCTTGAGCCTTCTGATAAGGCCCATAGTGAGCGACCACGTCTCAGTCACGTATGTCATCACTGGCAACACACACTGGTCAAAGACTTTCGTCTTGAGACACTGCGGTATATCGGACGAAAAGATATTTCGTAGCTTACCGAAGGCTGCCCAGCCGAATTGGATTCGACGATTGACCTCTTTACTGAAGTTGGACCTACCTAGCTGGACCGTTTGTCCCAGGTAAACATAATCGTCTACAACTTCAAGGGCAGAGTCCCCAACCTTCAGAGGAGTGGGTACGACACGTGAGTTTGACATAACTTTCGTCTTCTCCATGTTCATTTTAAGACCCACTTGTTGAGAGACTCTGTTGAGGTCACCGAGCATTGTGCCGAGGTCTTCCAGGGTCTCAGCCATGACCACTATATCGTCAGCAAATCGAAGGTGAGTGATGTATACGCCGTTGACGTTGATGCCGAATCCTTTCCAGTCCAGAAGCTTGAAAGCATCTTCCAGTGCAGCAGTGAACAGTTTCGGAGATATCACATCTCCCTGTCTCACTCCTCGCTGCAACTGAATAGGTTTTGAGCTCTGGTCCTGAAGACGGACTGACATCCTCCTCCCTCGCATCGCCTTCTAATATAATATCGAATAATATAGAAAGCTATAGCCTATAGCTTTCGATATTGCTTTCATATTCCTTTCGAAATGACAAGATGACGCCTCCTCCTCGCCTCGCCGTCAAAGCGATCGAAAGCGAAAGAGTTAGGCGGTCGGCCCCCAGTTGTTATTTGTCGACTGCTCAGTTGCGGTTGATAAATTGGTATTACGGACACAAATCGCTCAATGATCGCTCGCTCAGTGCATTTGCGATTAAAATGTATTTTCATACTTTATCCGAAAGATCCGAACATACATTGAGCTCGATGGAGGAGGCTCGATCGAGGAGCTCGATGGCGCAGTGGTTAACGTGCTCGGTCTACTAGTGCTAAGGTTAAGTAACTTTCGCAAGGGCCGGTCGTTGGATGGGTGGCCAAAAATTTATCATCTCGAGCTCCTCCGTGCTTCGGGAGGCACGTAAAGCCGTTGGTCCCGGCTGCATTAGCAGTCGTTATGGTTGCAGAGGTTTATGGCCCGTTCTCCCTTTCCATCCATAAGGAAGGCTCGTGCCCCAGCAGTGGGGACATAAAATGAGCTGATGATGATGATGGTGATACATTGAGCGATTTATTGAACAATTAACAACTTTCGGTTTTTTCGGAAATAAACTTGCGGATTTTAAATCGCATTCATTAACAGTAAATCCAGTGCGTTTTGTACCTTCCTAGCTAAATATGTAATGTTGATACCTACTACAACGGACTTTAACTTCAAAAGTTCAGGGTGCCTAGTGCGAGTTTCATTCGCGAGAATTTGTATGGCAAAATTGTAACTCCACTCGTATGCCGCCAGGAGGCGCTACTTCAATGCCATACTAATTTTCGTTTTCGTAAACGTAATCGAATGAATACGGATAGTAAACAAAACTCACACTAGGCACTCAGAGCACAATGCCCGATGTTAAAAGTTCGATTCAATTTTCGATTTTCATCAATCTGTTTTTTATTTGCAGCAAATGCGACAATTCAGCGCAATGCCCCCAGTACTACAGGGGGGTACTGACCTACGCTTGTGGAGGAAGCGCGGCCCTTGGCATTCTCTGCTTGTCTCTCACGAAGCTATACCGGAGAAAGCAACAATCGATCTAACTGAAACTCACATTAGACAACGGATAGTTCATCATGAATTTATTATATTTAAAATTAAACGATAAATAAATAATCGAAGTATTAGTAATTACGCCTAATAATCAATTAATACCTACTTACAAAAACAGTAAGTAAGTGACCGACGAAGCGCCAGAATCGATATATCCCTTGAACCTTCCTATTGATTGATTGCTTGCTATACGACTATAGGATAGCTCAGAAATATAGATACACCACTCGGTTTTCAGAACTTATTTTATTCTTCCAAACTTATTATCACTCACACACATTAAAAGATAGAAATCTTTTAATCAAAACTTACAAATGATTTCAAATCAAAACTTAAACTTCAAAACTTATTTTAGCTAACAGCAATCACTCTCTAGACTATTTACGTCCGCTCTCTTCGGCTGCCAACAACTTAATGCCCGCTCCGTTTCCCCGAGCGAGTCAACCGACAAGATGGCTGCCACTAGTGTGGCCAGTGTGCCAAAATAAAATACAAGCGCTAGTGTTGTCAGGTTAATCAATTTAAATCCTTTTATTTTTATTTTATTTAAAAGGAAACCTTACACTCGACCATCCTGAACAACGTGTATGCCCTCATACACGCTCCTGGTGGAACCTTACACTCGATTAATTGTAGCATTCATATCAGATACAAGAATTCACATACCTAGTAACATAGAACATAATATTGTAGAACCAAATCATCTGTAAATAAACTAAATTATTATTTTAGCTTCCATTTTTCTTTTTATTGTTTATTTCGAAAATTTGTTTATTATTCCATAGTATCGATAAAATTATACATTTTGACATATTTTTTTTTTTTTTTTATTTTTTTATTATTAATATACTTTTAATACTATTATGGCTAATTATTCAATAACAATTTACATAATGTAATAGTAATATAAATTTATATAATAGTAATTTCATAGTTATAATAACATGTATATACACCCATTCATATGTGCATGTATATACATAGTACCATACTTACTCACACATACAAATCTTGTTTCTTTTTTTATTTTATTTTTATTCATAATTACGAGTTAACAATTACAAGTATTCTCAAATTTACTAATACATACCTAAATGATTTATATTATTCTATTCACGTCTAAGTTATAATAATCTTACCTACTCAATGAAACGAGTGGTAATGAGGCCGTAGTTTAACATTTAAGTCTTACAGCCACAAATTAACTATGTTCCTATATATAATTTGATCTTGTAACCAATCAACTACAATAATTGAGTAAGGAGTAAAATGATGTAGCTATATTACCAAGCACAGCATAATAAGCATAAAACAAACGGCTAGGTAATTGAGATACTTCTATCATTCAGACAAATCCTCATCGCTTGCATCATTCGCGGCATCATCATCGGCGTCATCGTCTATTTCCAAAGATGTTACGTGAATCCACGGTTGCATTCGGTCCGTGGCGACAGTTGTCTTACGTTTGTTTTTCATTCTTTCAAACCCTGGAATCGGCGCTACTTTATATCGGTCATTCCCCAAGACCTTTACCACTCTATATGGACCCTCGTATGAAGGCATAAGTTTAGTACTCTTGCCATTGTTCTGAAACGCAACTTTTGTTATTTTAACTAAATCGCCATAACTATAAGTTCGTGCAGGTTTCCGTCCCTGGTCGTAGTAGCGTTTCTGATATGCCTGAGCATTATCGATTTTTAATTTTATTGCGTCGCGAATGGAGGGTAATGCAGAGTCTTCGTGTGTATCCTTAGTCGCTTCATTAAGTGTGGGGTTAAACTCAC
This sequence comes from Eudonia mercurella, assembly GCA_963082485.1. NCBI lineage: Eukaryota > Metazoa > Arthropoda > Insecta > Lepidoptera > Crambidae > Eudonia > Eudonia mercurella. Next base: position 10,003,363 of record OY720023.1, on the reverse strand, counting down.
TATTCATCTCAACACCGAATAAGACTTCCGCAGGTGATCGGCCAATTGTTTTTTGTATAGTGTTGTTTAGTCCCCATTGGATCCTCCCTAATTTACTATCCCAGTCCCTATCATCCTCATTCAAATTTTGTGCCGTCAATGAGTCAAGAATCGTCCTATTATATCGTTCGACTTGTCCGTTTGATCTTGGGCTTGCCACCGCGTTCAATATGTGTTTTGTTCCACGGTCAAGGCAAAACTTCCTGAATGCATGGGATGTGAAACAAGATCCTCGATCGCTTACAAGGCGGTCGGGAGCTCTGAACGTATCAAAGATGTCCTGTAATGCCCTTATGGTGTTTTGTGAGTTAGTATTTCTAACTAACTTGATGAGCACAAACTTTGTGAAAGAATCTACCACGGTTAATATGTACGAATAGCCCTTTTTCGATTTCACAAAGGGTCCAAGATGGTCGACATGCAAGGTGTGAAAAGGTTTTTGAACTTTTTCTATAGGGTGTAATAGCCCTTCGCGTGTATTGCTGTTATTTTTAGCATATGCGCATTCAATACATGCACTTACATATTTTTTAACAAATCGCTTCATCTTTGCGAACCAATAACATTTTTTTATTCTGTCAAGGGTTTTCTCAAAACCGACGTGCCCTATATCGTCGTGATTTCTCTTGCAAATCTGCCATCTTGCACCCTTCGGAACTACCCATCTGACCTGCTCCTTATCGCCCCCAACACATCTAAATAACTTGTTATCTCTTAGAACATAGTTGTCCTTGACGTACTCTACACCCTTTGCATCCAAATTACTACTTATAATATCTCGGATTCTTCGTAATTCTGAATCCCCTAATTGCAGAGTTAGTAACCAGTCCTCCTCGTTTATGGCCATTACCGTGGGATACTGCTCGGGATTCTCAGTTTCATGATCCGCAATAGGATTCCTAGAAAGAGCGTCAACGTGACCCATCTTTGTACCCGTCCTATACTCCACAGAGCAATCAAATTCTTGCAATGACAACCACCACCGAGCGATACGAGGTATGAGGTCTCGTTTTACGAATGTAGATCGTAGTGCACTACAATCAGTGACTACCTTGAAACTTTTCCCCAAAAGATATACCCTAAACTTTTTGAGGGCGCAAATTACGGCCAACGTTTCAAGTTCATAGGAGTGGAAGTTTTTCTCCTCCGGCGTTGTTTGGCGACTATAATAAACCACGGGGTGAAAAGACCCACTGCTCCCCTGGGGACGCTGTAACAAGATTCCTCCCACTCCTATTCTGCTCGCGTCAGTATGGAGCTCAGTTTCTGCTGTAGGATCATATATCGCAAGTACGGGTCGGTCGATTAGCTTGTCTTTCAGGGCTTTAAAAGACTTTTCTTGTTCGTCTGTCCATTCCCACACAACGTTCTTTTTGAGCAGCTTAGTAATAGGTTGAGCTAATTGAGCAAATCCCTGTATAAATTTTCTAAAGTAACTAACGAGCCCTAGGAATTGTCTTGCAGTGTGTACATTCTTTGGGCGGGGAAAATCTGCTACACTTTGTATTTTGGCTTTACCGGGTCGCATGCCTTCTGAACTAATTTCGACACCTAGGTAGTTTATAGTATTCTTAAGGAAACTGCATTTTGGTAAATTCAATTTAAGGTTGGCTCTTTTTAATAACATTAAGACTTCTTCTAGCCTATTGAGACATTCTGACGGGTCCGTACCAAAAATCAAAAGATCATCAATATAAACGGTAGCCTTATTAAATCGGATTGGGCCAAGGATGTGGTTCATCATCCTTTGAAATACTGCAGGTGCGTTTGCCAAGCCAAACGGCATACGGTTATATTCATATTGGCCGTCTGGCGTGACAAAGGCGGTTAAGTGCTTACTGTGCTCAGATATTGGTACCTGATAGTAACCCGACATAAGGTCCAATGTGATGAACCACGCCTGTCCCGATAACCTAGCCACTTCATCTTCTATCACCGGCATAGGATACCGTTCCTTGACAGTGATTGAGTTGAGCAACCTATAGTCTACGCATAGTCGAACGCCGCCATCCTTTTTACGAACCAGAATAATGGGGCTAGCATAGTTGGAAACCGACTCCCTGATGATACCCGCTTGCAACATCTCGTCTATCATCGCCCTAACCTTCTCTCGTTCGTGATGGGACAATCGATAAGGCCTATATACTACAGGACGCTGACTGCTCAGCTCGATCTTCATCTCGGTAACGTTGGTGCAGCCCAAATCCGCCAAATCGTGTGCGAAACATCCCTCATATCGTCGAAGGAGTTCTAAAAGCCTACCCTTGTCAGTATCGGAAACGGCATCGCCTAAACGAATTTGAGTCTCGTCAAGACCATTGACTAAAGAAACGTTACATTGTTGGAGCAAAGCCACAGAAGTCTCTACATTCGAAAGACTGTACACAGCCTGAGTCCGTTCCGCTCGGGAGAAGACAAAATTCTCCTGTAGGCGACACGGTACTGAGCATGGTGTTACTGTAACAAAAAGGGACCCGTTCTTGACCTCATATACACCACCGCAAACTACATATTGTTCATTAGGCTTTCCTACGATTTTTGTGTCCAGCATTACGCTCCCTGTTAATGTTGTTGCTGTCGCAGCCCGTACACTTGCGGCGCCGTAAATGTTGCAATGCGCCAATACTCTAACCCTTTCCAAGCACTGCTCTTCTTCATGCAGGTTAGGTAGCTCGGCTTCGATGTGCAGGAACTGCAATTTGTTCGTATCCTTGTAAACCACAACGTGCGGCTGTTCAGAATAAGATTGACCGATAAGTATGGACTTGTCCAAAAACCTATCATCCACAATCCTACACAATACAGTAGCGGTTACACCATCGATGGACAAGGTCAACTTCGCGGAACCTTCAGATTGTACCAGACAGTTACCAAATCCTTTCATGGAAGATGGAGTGTTATCATGACTAAGTCCCAGGCCAGCAAAATCTGACTTTCTTATAAGCGTCACCTCACTGCCAAGGTCAACTAATGCTTCCAAGGATTTACCATTAACACATACCTTTTTTACAAATTTGGCAGAAGGATTACAACTCGATATGTTCATGGTCTTCGCCACGACATCAGATTTTGCTGGCACTGTTTCCTGTCTGAACCTACATAATTCTGTTTTATGTCCTACTTTATTACAGTGACTACATTTATTTATAGGTTTCGGACACCTAGCCCATGGGTGACCCTTCTCCCTGCAGTTAAAACAAAATAAGCTCGGGTATCCTGGAGCCTTCCAGCTCGATCTATTATTCCGTTTGTCATCCGCTGTGATAATCCGGTCCTTATGAGGTGGTTGAGCAATATAAGGTTCTTTATTGTTGCTTAGTAAAAATTTCAAAAGCTGGTCAGGTTCTTCGCAACGTAAAGCCAAAGCACTTGACCTCATAGTCTTGTCGCCGATGCCGTGAATGATACAATCGACGGCGCGTCTACCAGTAATTTCGCACTTATTTAGCAAGGCTAGCTTCTCGTAATAGTATACCTCAATTAATTCGCTAGGTCTACTCCTACGTTGCAACATGTCTTCTAACAATTGGCCATAATTCTGTTCACATGGGAAGGCATTGGTTAACTTCACCTGCCACTCATTCCAAGTGAACAATATTGAATTAAGGCTCTCGTACCAAGTTTTAGCGTACCCTGCGAGTTTCTGCATAGCGAAATGCACAACTGTCTTTTCGTCCCAGCCGTAAACCTGCGCACATTCGTTAACCTTTTTAAGCCATACGTCTATTCTTTGATTTTTTTTTGAAGGATTAAATTCAGGAATAATATTTTTATGATCCAAGTTTGTACTCATCGAAATAGTACCCTGGTTTAACGGCTGTGACGGTAAGGCGTCTTTCATCGATTTTATAATCTCAATTACATCTTTAGATGAAAAAGTGGGGGGACTACATAACCTTTCTGCGCGGTCACCAAGACTCGCGAAACGTTGGCTGCGGCGCGTTCCGGACTCGCTCTTGTACCCGGCAGCCTGCTACGGCTGCGACTCTCGCGGCTCGTTCCAGCAGCTGGTGTCTCCCGTCGGCGTTCGCTGCGGCCCCGGGGCTGATCTTCACCGCGTTCTTTCTGAAGGTCTAGCTCCATACGGCGCAACGTATCGCGCGGTTGCTCCAGCGTGCGCTCTCGTTCCAACACGAGGCGGCTGCGGCTGCGGCCGCTGTCGCGACTTCTCCTGCGCGTACTGGTAAGCCTGGAGCGACTGCGCCATGAGCGGCTACGCCTGGAGCGGCTGCGCCTGGAGCGCGAGCGTCGCCATCCTTCCAGACCACGTTGAGCTTGATTTTCTTCGTTCATTTTCAACAAGTTTTTAGTTGCAATCCCACTTCTGAGATATAGGATAGCTCAGAAATATAGATACACCACTCGGTTTTCAGAACTTATTTTATTCTTCCAAACTTATTATCACTCACACACATTAAAAGATAGAAATCTTTTAATCAAAACTTACAAATGATTTCAAATCAAAACTTAAACTTCAAAACTTATTTTAGCTAACAGCAATCACTCTCTAGACTATTTACGTCCGCTCTCTTCGGCTGCCAACAACTTAATGCCCGCTCCGTTTCCCCGAGCGAGTCAACCGACAAGATGGCTGCCACTAGTGTGGCCAGTGTGCCAAAATAAAATACAAGCGCTAGTGTTGTCAGGTTAATCAATTTAAATCCTTTTATTTTTATTTTATTTAAAAGGAAACCTTACACGACTTACCTATGTCGAAGTTGTAAGGCGTCGCAGTTCAGTGTGTCGATGTTGGGCGAACTTCAGCCTTACACTTATTGATTTGATTGAACATTAAGTTTTCATAAGAAATAAATAACTTAATACCAAATAATCTCCATATGAAACAACATAATAAGCAACCATAATATGGACGACATATTAAGCCTGGGTTCAATTCCCAGATCCGTAAAGTTGTGGATTTTTACGATTACGAGCGCGGTGCATTAATGTGTAGCAATCATCATCATCATCATCATCAGCTTATTTATGTCCCCACTGCTGGGGCACGAGCCTTCCCTATGAATGGATAGGGAGAACGGGCCATGAACCACCACGCGGGCCCAGTGCGAATTAGTGGTTGTTAACGACTGCTAATGCAGCCGGGACCAACGGCTTAACGTGCCTCCCGAAGCACGGAGGAGCTCGAGATGAATAATTTTTGGTCACCCATCCGATGACCGGCCTTTGCGAAAGTTGCTTAACCTCAGCACTCGCAGACCGGGCGCGTTAACCACTGCGCCATCGAGATCCTCAATTAAAAATGTGTAGCAATACTAGCAATGAATTGATTTCAATGATGGAGGACTTCTGGGCAAAGGTTTATGCTAATTGCTACTACTTGGTCCGATCCAACGGTACTGTCTTTGCCCTCAGAGTTATCGAATTCCAACGAAATTGCCTGTGCGAGACTTCAGTTCAGCCTAAGCAACGCAGTAATGCTACATAGAACAGTTAATAGGGCTAATACACTGGGTAATACATGAAAACAGCTTTAAATGTTGGTTTCAACTACATTATATTTATTATTTGGATACACACAATAATTTAGTTTAATAAAACATAATACTCGTATATAATAATTCTAAGCAAAGTGCGAACCAGGTGTGACAGCAAAAATCTTAAGCACATCAAGAAAAGGATCATAATTCAATCCGTATATGTCGTTGGTTAATAGAATTTGACATATTTCAATGTTTATTTGCGGTTTGCCATGAGCTTTTTTGACATCTTTAAACAGACGTGTTACTTTATCCTTTACGCTATCAGTCATACACGCTTTAATACATAAGCTGTATAAATTTTCACAACTCGCAAACAATATGCCTGGGTCTGCCAAACTAGTATATTCTGATGACTGGTCAAGTATATGGATATTCTCTAATGTTTTACATTGACTTAGTGATAAGAAAAATGTGCTATAATCAAATCTACGATCAATCAGTCGAAAGTTCTTCAAAGTCTTACTCAATGGTAAAGATCGTGCTATGGGTGAGATACATGGGGAAATAGGTGGTGCTAGTACATCCAATGTTACAAGTTGGTTACAACATCGAAACAATACATTGAAAAATTCTAGACTGTAGCGCACTGTTCCACTTAAACTTAAAAAGGTAAGTTTTGACAAGAACTCTGAGTTTGGTGATACTGTTACAGGATTAACATAATTATCACTAAAGGTCAGGGTTAACTTAACTTTATCTTTATCTTTAAAAATGGTATCGTAGTTCATCACATAATTAGGGTTAGCAATCCTTCTTTTCTTAAAAACAGGAGTGTCCTGATCATTTTTAGGAACTGAATCGGCTATGACATGTGGGTATGAATAAAACCAATCATATTTATTAGGAACTGGATTTTCTTGAAATTCAGTTGCAAATACATTTGGGAAATAGTCCTTTACTCTATTTAATAGCCTGGTAAAAAATACTGTGTCAAACTGGACAGTGGCTTTATTAAATATCATAAGGCCAATATTGCCAGTTAAGTAATTGTCATAATCAGTTATATTAAGAGTATTTATACTAAAATTATGTTTGAAAAATTCCTTAAACATTGGTGTTGCATACACTACTATTGCATCCAAAGAAGCTGCATTGACAATCATTATCTTTTCATAGCCGTCATTATGAATACCTTGAAATAAACTAGCTGTATCAAAATGTCCATAGTTTGCTTCTAAATTCATAAAATATACATAAAATTCATTAAATTTCACTAATTCTTCAAATTCCTCATCAAAGACCAAAGGATAACCTATTTTGCGATGAATAACACTCAATTTTAAAATGTTGAGGTTCGATTTTCCCAATAAGTGAAGTACTAAATTTGAATACATCAAATTAGATGTTGAACCAATAAAATGGACATTATCTATGTTTTTAAAAATGTTTTGATATTTTTCAATGATTCTTTTGCTTTGTTCATAAACACTGTGTTTCTCAAACTCAAAATTTATGCATATATTTTTAATAGTTTTACAAGCTTTATACATATCTTCGAAATCATATAAGTTGAGATCAGTATAAGAGACATCTAAGGTTTTTAAATTCTTTAATCTCCTCAGAGCTTGCACCATAGATGTTTTACGTAAATCAGGGACCCCACATAAATTGAGCTCCTGCAAATGTCCAGCAACATCCTTGAAGAAATTACTTTTCAAATATTTCACAGTAGCCATAGGACTCATTGACATCTGCCAATCCTTTACTACATTATATAAACACAATACTTGTCTTGAATATTGACAGGTATTATACATATTATATTGGGACCTTAAATCTAGTTTTTTCATTATTATTATAAATAGCTCTGCTGGCATATCTGCTAATCCCATTTTGAGAATAATAACTTAAATACTTTTTAGTTAAAAGGTAACTTCATTAGGGTTATTCATAAAGCTTCTTAGGTATTGTTCGTAACTATTAGTCACTAAACAGCTTGCAAGGTGGTTCCGTAGATGAAGACTTAATAAAATGATTCCATCTTCTCTTCACTTCATGCAAATAAAATTGGTCCATCAGCACGTCTTAGTCAAGTTCTGAAAATAATGATAATTTGAGCGCAAGTATGATTCATCTATTAATTAATGCAAGGGCCAATGCAAGGTGAACTTTTACAATACAAAAACCATTAATGTAAGAAAATAAATACTTATTCTTGTACAGGCTTATTAAATCTGTTTTATTGTATAAAATAGTGTACCTTTTTAAATATTTTGAAGTATCAAATGCTTACAACCGTTTACCAATCTAAATTCTCAGTTTCTTTTTAATTCTAAAAAATTTAATTAGTAAATCACAAATGTTTTTTTTTGTTGCTTTTCTCGTACTTGTAAATGGATCTAGCCCATACAGCCTTATCTATGATATTTCTGTTTCAAGTCTACTTTGAAAAAAGGCTTGATACCGATACCAAATTCCCACTATTAAGTAGTAACGTTATTATTATAAAGTTAAATCGGTATGTCATCCATCATACATACATCCTTAGAGCATTAAACCAAACATACATCCATTAATAAGGAATATAAATACAAAGATAGAGATAAAATGCTAAAAACAAATTGCAACTTTCGTAATTCATATGGGAGTAATAAGCCACAGTATCACAGCAGAAACCAACCGAAGATGGAGGTCCTCGACTGGCATGAGACAGTCGAAGATCTTCATCAAGGGAATGGAAAAGAAAAAGACTAGCAAACTGATAGGACTCTCCAGAGATAACATGAGGCTAGTCATAGAAATCATAACAGGACACTGCAGACTGAACAGACATCTGACAGTGATAAGAGTGAAAACCGACCCCATATGCCCGGAATGCACGGAAAGCGAGGAGGCCAGCCTCCACCTACTAGCTGAGTGCCCTATGTACTCACTGATAAGATGGGAGCTCTGGGGATCGGACACATTAGACATAGAAGACCTGAAGGATCTGAAGGTGGAGCAGATAGCAAGATTTACCAAAGAGACCAAAAGATTCGAAAGGGCGCCGTGAAAGCTGGATAAACCCAAGTCCCCTCAAAGGGGAAAACGGGGAAAAGGATGAAGTGGCAGACAACGCGGGTGGATCGTCCGTTCGGCTGGCGACGTCCCCACAAGAAATAATAATAATAAATATGGGAAACAATGATTGCGATGGATCTTTTCACATGGAAGTCTTGGCATCTGATTTTGATTAGTGAATAAAATAAATAGTACCGGACTACTAAATAATACTACCTTTATAACCGACATAAGTGCAATACCTGTATAAGCCAGGGTTTTGCACTGTTGTGCCTGAGGGGCTGCGGGTTCGATCCTTGCACCGGACAGGGTTTGTGTTATCATTTAACACAGTTATTACTAAGGTTTGTTTCGAGGTCTGATTGATCGATGGACTACCCTCCATTCTCGTAAAACATGTGAAGCCTGATGACCATGCACCCTCTCTCTGGACATGTGCAATAACTGCTACCATTTTAATATTATTAAGTACTAGTTTTTGTTTGTGTGGACTACATTATTCCACACGAACCTTATACCGGCTGGCATAAAATAAAAAATTAAAATTAAAATTAAATGTTTCCCACACCCACACCAATCATCTAGCCCCAAGAAAAGCTTCCTTAAGAAACTCGTTATATGGTTAACTAGACAACGGATAAACATACTTAATATACTTAAATACATACTTATTATACATAGGAAACACCCAGACCCGAAACAATATAGGAAAACAGGTATTTCTAAATTGATCCGACCGGGGATCGAACCCGGAACCTCAGAGATAGCGACACCATGAAAACCGGTGTGCAAGCCACTCGACCAAGGAGGTCGAAATAGCTATACTAAACAAACATAGTGGCAGGTAGGTATATTTAAGGTAAAGAGAAGAAATTTTTTTGGGCAAATCGATATTTTTAAAGTAAGAAGTATAAAAATGAATAATTTAATCGGTCTTTAGATTTTTCAATAAAAATAAAGAATGACGTGTTTTTGCATTTTTGGAAAAACCTCCCCTAAAGAGGTGAAATAGGGGTTTAAAGTTAGTATGGAAATCTGTCACTATGAAAGTTAAATCTTTCGGTATTTGGCCTGGTTAGAAATTATGAAGTCATTATCATCAGCTCATTTTATGTCCCCACTGCTAGGGCACGAGCCTTCCCTATGGATGAATAGGGAGAACGAGCCATAAACCACCACGCGGGCCCAGTGCGAATTGATGGTTGTTAACGACTGCTATTGCAGCCGGGACCAATGGCTTTACGTGCCTTCCGAAGCACGGAGGAGCTCGAGATGATAAATTTATGGTCACCCATCCATTGACCAGCCTTTGCGAAAGTTGCTTAACCTCAGCACACGCAGACCGGGCGCGTTAACCACTGCGCCATCGAGCTGCTCAGAAATTATGAAGTGTTTAAGGATTAGTCCTTATAGGCACTTTTACCTTAAATAAGTTTTGCTTTATTAAAAACAATTACAGGTCGTGTAGCCCATGTGAGCAAAGTCGCGAACAAAAACTAGTTGCTTATAAAGAAAGCGAGCGGAAAGTTCACACATCAAATAAAACATGGTGTGCCAGAGTAAACTTTTTAATCTGCCCTGCAGGCTTACTCTTGAACGTAATCCCAATCTCAATTTCAATCCAATCCAACAGCAATGTTAGATGTTGTAAATCCCAGTCCGTACTCTTGAAACGCAATTCTTGAGTATCGGATTGGTATTGGAATCGCGTTTGGATTGAGAAGTCACGCATGAAGTAAGCTTCAAACAACATTTGCAATAGTGATATATAGTCGATAGTCGTATCGATAATGCGAATGTGGAATGAAAAACTACGCTATTTCACCAAAATTATTATTTTAAACGTAGTTAAATAACAATGATAAGTTGGTTGGGTGCAAACGATTGTTTTCTTTAAACAAAAATATGATACAATTGCATATTCTTGGCTGTATAAGTTGATTCTGTGGTGTTCTTTGACTCCGAAAAAAAGTAATTGAAGTGCCATTTTGTAAATTTTAAAACGATATTATGAACAAGACATATTTCTATTTTAGTGACATATTGTGTCATTTGACTATCAAAGGTCATTTTGATATGTCAAATGTCTTCTAATGAGTATTTACTGCATTTATTTTATAGACGCTCTTTTCCTCTTACTTTAAGTCGTTTCTTCAGGCATTTCGTAAAATAAGAAAAGGAAGAGCTAAACGCGCCATTATATTCGTTAAACTGTACTTTATAAACGATAAATCTTAAGTTTACACCGAACACAATTCACAAAAAGTTTCTCTTTTGCTATTGTAAAAATCTCAATCACAAACCAATATGAACACAATTCAATAGCGTCAAGAGTATATAGGTACCGATTGACGATGAAACCCAATGTCGTATTTCATTCAATAATCACGCAATATGAAAGCAATTTGGCGCTAGTGTTGCGATCAAGAGTACGAAACGTGACAATTCCAATGTTGATCGGTCGGGATTGAGTTCAAGATTAAGCCTGCTGATTTTGGTTTAGATTAAATATTTTCAATTAGTTCACGTCTTTAATATTTAATTGAAATTCATTGAACAGTGATTCCCTTTCGGCTCGGTTTTTGACACAGTCCATCAGCATATGTTGCATATCTTCAATTTTGTCACAAGAGTTGTAATTAGGTGAGTCAGCTTTCTTCATTAAATATGCAAACTTTGCAGACGGATAGTGTCCCGAACGCAAGCGTAGAGCAATTTTAATATAGTTACTATTCAAGTAGGTATCGTCAAACCATGGTATACGAATAGGTTCCTTTTGAATAGATTTATACCATATACCTTTGTCCATAGAAACCATATCAAAATGCTGTTTCCAATTTACAAAACATATGTTTTTATATTTAGGTACATATTCTGAATAGTCCGGTAGATATTCAAACAACACGCCCAGACTCACCGCTTCTTTCGACACAAGGTCCGCTTCATTGCCTGTAAGACCAATATGGGCCGGAACCCATTGCAATATCAACTCAGAAACGGTATTCTTTAAGCTATGAATAAGTTTTAGGATTTCGTAGGCTATCGTTACACCTCTGAAACCAGAGGCGCAACGAGCCAAATGTTGTATTTTACTTTTACAGAACTTTACATATGTAGGGTTTGCTTAGTTGACCACGAACACCGTACTCGCAGAAGTTGTGTAGAAGTTATTGTTGGGCTGGCACGTGGTTCACGGTGACCGGCCCGATTAAGCTAGTAAAGTACTGGATAGTTACCAGAATGTAGGGTGTCCGCTTAGTTGACCGCAGACCCCACTCTTGTTGCTATTGTTGCTGGCGCGTAGTTGCCGGTGACAAGCACGGTTGAAGTTAGTTGTAGTTAGGTATGGAGATAAGAGAGAAAATACGTCCGACACTATAGATTTATTACACTTTAGTTTAAGTTAAGTTACAAGTTAAATAGCCGACGGTTCTTTCCTCGATGAAAGTTGTTGTTGATCTCATTGAATGAAAGTATTATATATTGTTTTCTAAAGTTTACTCGAACACTACACATTTAAATGAAACAACTTTTACGGATATACTCGCGTTTATTTTACACATTACTTTTTAATGTTTATCCTGACGTTTCGAACCCTTTGCAGGGTCCGTGGTCACAAGGAGAATGAGTCTCCCTGTGACCAAGGACCCTGCAAAGGTTTAAATATTAAAATAATGTGTAAAATAAACACGAGTAGACCTGTAAAAGTTGTTTCAATTAAAAGAAAGTATTATAGTTAAAGGTAAACTGCACCGCTGATTCGTGACCACGTATCAATACGGAAATCACGATAATTCAAGGCGAGCGAAACAGCTGACGCGTAACCTTCATTTGTGTTGAGTGTACGGTACGCCAAGAATGTCCGGTGCAAGATGGTAAAACATTTTTATTTTTACTTAGTTCCGCTATGAATTTACCTAAACTATTTATACTGACAGAGTCAGTATTTCACGCACTAATAATACATATAACAAAAAAGTTATATATGTATTAATAATATTATAAAAAAAAAGTTCGCTTTCTGTAAGCTGTTCGCGCCAGAAACGCGACGGTGCACTCATTCAAATAAAAGATACGCCGCACAAGCCGACGGCGGAGCTAGTTTGGGTACGTTGTATAAACGCCAGCTCGAAATGTCATTCACAAGTCTTGTTCAATATCTCCATTCTTTTAAGAGAAATCCTTATGAAATTTTGCATTGCGTTCGCACTAATAAGGCACTAAATATGTGTAAACTTCGTTGCTATAATATAAAGTAGTTTTCGAGAACGGTCATGGGTACGCCAGCTTGATCGTGATGCCAGCGTACACACTAAAATAAGTCTTTATTTCTTAAACTTCAAAGGCACTAATTATTTTGTTTGCCGTTATAATTACTGTATAATATACATAATAAGTGCGTTATTATTACGCACTTATTATGGACTAAAAGAGGTCATAACAACAAACGTGAATTAGACCATGTGTACGCCACCATAACGGACACCAAAAATCTCCACAACGACCGGTTTTGTGCTGCTCGCGTCCTACCCAGTGGCTACCCGTGACCTTCACCAGATTATCGGTCGTATTCCAATCATAATTAATTACAAACTATAAAATAGTGTAGTGCTGTATTGTGTAACAATGTAAATGCAATAATAATAATAAGAACAATATCGATGAAAGCCTGATTCGGACCGCAGCCCATGGTTCTCTTTATTTTATATTTTATTCTCTTTGATCTTAGGAAATGACGTAATTATGGGAATAGACAAATATTTTTTTGCAAAGACAAGATAACTGTTAGTGATGTTCATGATTAATCAAACACTTGATCTCAATCGATATAAAATTTTTAATATTTTAGTTTTATTACACAGTATTATTTTTGTTCATCATCGTAACAAAAATAATAATAACAATATCTCCGAATAAGTTATTTTCATTTCATTTTAACAATTACGCAAATGAGATAACTGCGATACCCTACAGGGTTAATGAAGAAGCTCCTAAAAGTTTCTATGTACCACTTTAAAAAAAAAACTTTATTGTAAAGGACTTTGGTCTCTAATGTGATCATGTCAGTCCTGGTAAATCTTAGAAACTAAGGCAACAATAAAATAAAAAAATAAAATAATGTACCAGTTTTACACTACATGAGTGCTATAAATGATTTGATATGAATATTTTTATGTGTTTATCAAAATATTAATTATATTGATTGATCATTTTCATTGATTAGGTTGTTTGCAAAACAGCTGCAACTAAATAATTTTTTAAAGTTTTTCCTGATTTAAAAAAAATATGGTGGTCAGAGTGTCTCCTTGTAAATTTACAAAGCATAAAAAAATTAAAACTGCTTCTTTCATTATCTGCACCACAAAAATACAACAGTTTGTAAAAAAATAAATCTTAAAATTTAAGATTGTAGCATCTCATTCATCGGATTACAAAAATTGAGATTTTGTTTTGTTTTGCGGTCTAGAATATAATAATATTTTTTAGATACTTGTATTTACTTCAGTAATTTGTTATTAAAAAACTAATATCGATTATCATGTTAGTGGTTAATGACTGAGCATAAACATCACTATTTTTGTGATAGGCAGCTGGCATGGCAATATGGCTGTAGCTTACGAGTTTCGCTGGTAGTGTGCGGTGCTCAATTCGTTTTCAACCTAACGTAGTATTTCCGACGGCTCCAAAGTTTCATTTTTGATTTTTTTGTGGTTATCGTTAATTTTTACTTTGTTTTATCTAAATTTGTGTCGGGAAATAACCCATTTTTCTGTTTCATCGTCACCAGAATTCATGCGACGACAAAATGGCGTCGCTTGACAAGATTTTCTTGCAAAATCTTTTTTTGAATTTTGTTGGCTTACATTAGTAGTACGATGGAATTTATTGCATAAAATGGTTTTTACAAGCTTCCCCCTATAATTTAGTTTATTTTTGCGGATTTCCGTTGCTTGTTCTACGAGTAATAGTGTATTCCTTAAAAATACCACAAAATGCTCCTGGTAAGTGTTTCTAATGCATTTTTGTTATTGTTTTAGCGTTTTTATTTACTTTATCGTAATTCTGTGCCTTGAAATATTTGGAGAATTGTCTAGGTGTGCTGGGTGTGGCCATGGAAGAAGAGAATTTTTTAAGACGTAATTCTTAATTTCGGTGTTTCTGTGATTGTTTACAATATAAAATCGTGAATTTATGTATGAAAATATTCTTGTCCCACGTTTAAAAGCTTTTCTAACGTTTCTTGGTTACGTAATCTCTCTATAGAGGTCAATAAAATGAATTTCTGAATGGGACCCATTTTCGCAATTTAGCTTTGAAAATTGGTCTAACCACTGTGGATACATGATATTGAGGTTATGTTGCTATTTTCTGTACTATTAATACATCTACAGATTCCATCAATTGCCTTTTATAAATGATTTACAGCTCAATGTAGGACTTCAATTATTTGTCCTCTTTTTGGTGAATTTATGGTAGTTTTCGCCAAAAAAAAGAGTTAGTATCATCCAGAACAGTTCCTATTGTACTATTTAGTAACAAGATAATTTAGTATTTCAAAAATATAATACTTCTTAGGGTTTTTTAAAGTGGAAAATATCATAAAATACATGATATGCTGCTGCTGGTGGATGGTTTCTTGACAGCGAAGATCGGTTTATGTGTAATGACGAATAATTGCAGTCATTTCATATGAATCTTGGGTTCATTTTAGCTATTCAAATATTGTTATTGTAATATGTTGTGCATCAAGATGTTTTCTTTTTGGAAAAATAATTTTAACACATATTTCATTTTATTTTATTCAAATTTATTTACTTCTAATGTTGGCAAAAAAATCTATGTAATGGGGCCTTCTAAAGATTGTGCAATAAACTTTATTTACACAGGTTCTTTACAAAGATTGTAAAATTGTTTTAATTTATAATTTTATTTATTGTTACAGAAAGGATTTATGAACGAATCCGGTGGTGAGTCTGCTAGCGAAAAAGAAGACTCGAGTGGTTCTGGTTCGGGAAGTGAAAGGTAGACGAGATAGTGCTTTTTAATTTCAGTTTAATGTAGGAAATAGGTATATATAAAAGTATGGTATTTATAGTGAAGTTTTCTTACAGCGAAAGTGGATCCAGTTCTTCAGGATCAAGGTCTGGTGGTAGGTCAGCCTCTGAAAAGTCTTATGCTGCTGAGAGAAATCATCATAGTGATGACACAAAATCTTCACCAAAACATAGTAATGCAAATTCTTCAAAATCTGACCATCACACTGACCAGGATACTTCTGATGATAATTCACCACCAAAACCTAGATCTAGAGCTAGCCATGGAAGAGTTAAATCAGACCTTTGGGAAGATAATCCAGACATATATGGAATCAGAAGGTCTGGTAGATCTAGAAAAGAACCAGATAGGCTTAAACTTGCAGATAGTGATTCAAGTGAACATGGAAGATCACATCATAGAAAGAATAGAAAAAAAAGGTAATACTGAATATCAACTTCCAATTATTGAGACAATATACTGTATTTAGCTGTTATATTAGACCTACAAAAATTGTTTGCTTTTTTTTAGTGATTCATGGAATTCCGACTCATCAGATAGCGATAGTGACATGAAAGGATCACCACCTCCACCTTCAAAGAGACCAGGCCAAAGAAGTGTACCTCTCAGAAAAAAGAAACCAGCAAGAAGAAGAAGATTTACAAGTGAAGAAGAGGAATCCACAGAGGCTTCTGATGAAGACACTCGAAGGTGTGTCATCTCCTTCTTTAACTTTTCATTATATATAGCTGAAACTCAAATTGCAATATAGCATAATAAAACAAAAAGTCTTGACATCTAAATGGTACTTAGTTATATAACAATAAAGAATTAATAAAGAATAAATTAAATTAATAATTAAATAAATAATCAAATATCTTGAAACTCTTGAAAGTATTTAATGTCTATACCAATACAGTCTGCTCAAATATAAAGATAAACCTATGCAATGTACAAACTTATGCAATGTATCTATGTCTACTTGTGTAAATACTTGAGATTATTATTTTAGTCGAACAGCAACCCGGCGCACTGGTGCAGCTGCTGTTAGCTATAAAGAAGCTAGTGATGAACAAACAGATTCTTCTGATCTTCTGGAAGTAGAGGGTGTAGAAGGAGAAGGTGAAGCTGAGCCTGAGCCAGAAGATCACAGTGAGACTATTGAGAGAGTTCTTGGAAATCGCAGAGGCAAGAAAGGAGGTAATCTTATTATTTTTAATAGATATTAGATAATACTAAGGAATGCATTCCTATTCATGTTTTTTTTAGAACTCATTTTTAGGATTTAAAATCTTCTTATCTCTCACATTACTATTTTGTCAAATTATGGTACAATTCATAATAATCAGAGGTTGGAATTAGAGTTATTTATGTATTTGCATTGAAATGTTGATTTTAATATGGATCTTCCCAGGATTTCTAATGGATAATCCCGTGTGGCCAACAATATTACAAATAATAAATAATAAAAACCTCAGAGATAGATAAGACAAATACAACAAATATAATTTTTATTAGTATATATATATTAATATGTAAAGCAAAACTTTGTACCCCTTTTTACGAAAATTGCGCAGACGAAGGAGTATGAAATTTCGCACACTTATAGTTTATATAGAGAAGGATTGCAGAATGTTAATATTTATTTAAAATGTTGCATAAAAAATACATTAAATCAATAAAACAAACATTACACCCACTACCATGTATTTGACACACACCCATATGTATTTGACACACACGCATATATACTCTTTTCAAAAATTTCAAAAATGGAAGAGGAGCGGCAGATATTTGTCAATGCCAATCCAAACTCAAATTCTATCTTTTTTAATTTTTCATTGCTTAGGATACAATCCGTGCAGCCTTAATAAAATTACGGTCGAATTTCGACCACTGCACGACCATTAGTTTACATTAATTCACAATACAAATTATTAATCATCATCATCATCATCATCAGCCTATAATAGTCCACTAGTCTTAAGCAAATTCTCATACTTATACTCGTCTTTTTTATAAATACGAAAATACTTTTGCTTCTAGCCTAGACTCATGAATGAGGTTAAAATTTAGGTTAAAAATTAATCTGGGGATTTGAGGCATATCTACTTTATTCTTTCCCTGTATGAAATCAGTGTAAGTACATAAATAACTCTACCTAATTCCGACCTCTGATAATAATACTTACATACCAATACTTAAATATATTTTTGGGCTTTTGTACAAAATGCTTTTTCGTCATCCTGTTTTGTAGCAACTATTTAATAATCAAACTGTGATGTAGATCAAGTAAATTCTATTCTTTGAATTAGTATATTGTTTAATGCTAGCATATGCAATAATAACACATTTTATTAAACAACATTAAAAATAGTATGAATTCTGAAAACAGTTATCAACCATTTTCTTCCAATTAAAAATTACTATAAATTTTTTATTGGTGGTCTATTTAGATAATTTTTATTCTTTATTGTAAACATTGCATGTTGGTGCAAATGTGATGTTAAATTTTAGCTAATGTCTTCTTATCATTATGCAGTCACTGGAAATGTGACAACAGTTTACTATATCGAGGAAAATGGGGATCCTAATGAAGGATGCAATCCAGACGATGTTGAAGCTACTGAACCGCAGTACCTGATCAAATGGAAAGGGTGGTCACATATCCACAATACTTGGGAGTCGGAAGCGACACTCAATGAACAAAAAGTTAAGGGGCTTAAGAAATTAGAGAATTACATAAAGAAGGAAGGTGAATTATCATGGTGGAGGCAACAAGCTGGCCCTGAAGACATAGATTACTTTGAATGTCAATCTGAATTACAACAGGAGTTAGTTAAAACTTATAATTATGTGGAGAGAATAATAGGTAAGCATACTACTAAATTTTTATTAATCAACTATAAAATTTATCAAATATTTCAGTAAAGTTTTGGGACTAAAACGAGAGCTCATTAAATTAATAAATTAATGTTCATGTTATGAGATTAAGTTAATGAATAAATGAAATAAAATCATAAGAAATTTGACAAGTGATGTTCCATTATTTTATTTGATCAACAGTTGTATGTATTTGTTTAATAAGTAACCATTATAAAACATACAATTTTTAATCATACATCTTTAATTCATTCTAGCGGAACAAACAAGAGAGTTGGAAGGTGGTGGAACTGCACATGAGTATTTTTGCAAATGGGAGTCGTTACCGTATGCTGATGCGACATGGGAAGACTCTTCATTAATAGAAAGAAGATGGCCTACTGAAGTAGAACATTTTAAGTATAGAGAGGCAGCCAAAAGTACTCCATCTAGACATTGCCCTGTTCTTAGAAGAAGACCAAAGTTCCATCAAATAAAAGAGCAACCAGAATATATGGGTAAAGATGATGTGAGTAAAATTTTAACTTAGTTTGTTACTTTACGTTTAACAATGTTTGGTACCTATAACATTATTTTTGGAAGGTGAACTAGTCAGTATTTGTGTAGTATGTTGTTTCATATCCATGCAGTAAAGGAATATTAGTTTAAACTAATATTATGTGAATTTATAAAAGAGCTTTTTGTCTTCCACATTTTTGCGCTAATTTTCCTTTGGTGGCGGCCTAAAGTCAGAACAATTTTTTTTTATTTTTTTTTATTTCTCATTTGAAGTGTTTCACATAAAATGGCGTCCGATAGCAGGAGCGCCATCTATTAACGTGATATTGAATTAGCAAGCTTCGTCTTTACTTGCTATTAGCATTCCTTAGCAGCAGTAAAGCAGTTGCTTTAGAGTTGCGTCATTGTTAATGACGCAACTGTTCTAAATGAAGAACTAATGATTTGTAGATTTAGTTTTTTGTTATTTATCGAAGTTTACACATAATATGAGAAAAAGATGTAGGTGTTTTTAATAATGTATTAGTTATCTGTTTAATTTTGTTTATTTGGTTTCTATCTTAGGTTGATCAATTCTTTCAATTGATAAATTGTTAGGAGAAATTAATGATTATTATTAATAAGAAAGGAAATGATTATTTATAATAATATAATATATTTATATTTTTAATTATTTAAAAACGAAAGGAGGACATCCTTAATCAATAAGACTTACTAAGTTATGGAATATTAGGATTGGAATTTCATTGTTATTCATTATTTTGTTTCAGACATATATTTTGAGAGATTACCAAATGGATGGTCTTAATTGGTTAATACATTCCTGGTGTAAAGAAAATTCAGTCATTCTAGCTGATGAAATGGGCTTAGGGAAAACAATACAGGTATACATTTAATTCCTACTGCATACATTTTAGGCTTTATTATACATTTAACACTTTAACTGACATGTAAGTAATTTTTTACAGACAATATGTTACTTGTACTACCTTTTCAAATCACAGCAACTTTATGGTCCATTCCTTTGCGTCGTGCCATTGAGCACAATGACTGCTTGGCAGAGAGAATTTCAGCAATGGGCTCCTGATATAAATGTCGTTACATACATTGGTGATGTTGTTAGTAGAGATATTGTAAGTATTAATAAAATAAAATAAATAAAAGTGAGTACTTTATCTTCAAATATATTATAAAATAGGTTTTAATGCAAATTTATATTTACAGATCCGTCAGTTTGAATGGAGTTTTGCTAGCTCAAAGAGGCTAAAATTTAACGCCATTTTGACAACATATGAAATTTTACTCAAAGATAGGCAGTTCCTAAGGTCGTTTAGTTGGGCATGTTTATTAGTAGATGAGGCCCATAGATTAAAAAACGATGACTCACTGTTATATAAGGCTCTCAAAGAGTTTGACACAAACCATAGATTGTTAGTTACTGGTACCCCTTTGCAAAATTCATTGAAAGAGTTATGGGCACTTCTACATTTTATAATGCCAAACAGGTAAATAATCAATATTTACAAATTATATTAATAATATCTTAGACACATAAAAGAGAACAAGGAGATAATATATATTTTTTTTTTGTTTAATAGATTTGAGACATGGGAGGAGTTTGAAAAGGATCATGAAGATGCTGCTACAAAAGGCTATGAAAAATTACACAAACAATTAGAACCTTTTATACTGAGACGACAAAAGAAGGATGTAGAAAAGTCATTACCAGCAAAAGTGGAACAGATATTGAGGGTAGAAATGACTTCCATACAGAAGCAGTACTATAAATGGATATTGACCAAAAATTATAGTGCTTTACGGAAAGGTGTAAAAGGCTCTATTAATACATTTATAAATATTGTGATAGAGTTGAAGAAATGTTGTAATCATGCACTTCTAACAAAGCCTGAGGATTTTGAATCAAGAGCCTCGCTCGCGACTACAGATGCCGTCGAGGTATTTTTTTTACTTTTACAATTCTACAGATCTACATAATAATAAGTATGTTATACTATTAATTAGTTTTCTTACTTATTAATTTTATTACAGAAACTATTAAGAGGCTCAGGAAAATTATTACTTCTGGATAAACTTCTCTGCAGGCTAAAAGAAACAGGCCACAGAGTGCTTATATTCTCCCAGATGGTGAGGATGTTAGACATATTGGCGGAATACTTGCAGAGGAGGCATTTTCCATTTCAACGGCTCGATGGTAGTATTAAAGGTGAAATCAGGAAGCAAGCTCTAGATCACTTTAATGCAGAGGGGTCTACAGATTTTTGCTTTCTGCTGTCAACGAGAGCTGGTGGTCTGGGCATAAACTTGGCAACAGCTGATACTGTTATAATTTTTGATTCTGATTGGAATCCACAAAACGATTTGCAAGCTCAAGCCCGTGCTCATCGAATAGGACAGAAAAATCAGGTACGATTTTTTTCGAGAATTTTATTAATTGCAAAACAAGTATTTTTTATTGTGGTAAATATTTCTGTAATCTTACCTTTGTGTTCAAGGTTAATATATATCGGCTAGTCACAGCTAGATCTGTTGAAGAGGACATAGTAGAAAGAGCCAAGAGGAAAATGGTTTTAGACCATCTGGTCATTCAGCGAATGGACACCACAGGAAGAACTGTGCTTAATAAAAGGGAACCGTCTGCCACTACGGCTAATAACCCCTTCAATAAAGAAGATTTAAATGCCATATTAAAGTTTGGTGCTGAGGAATTGTTTAAAGATGATGATGAAAACGACGAGGACCCTGTCGTAAGTTCACTCTTTAGAAAGTTATTTATATTTAGTTTTGGTGTTATGTGTATTGGTGCAATAGTCAATTAATTAATATTTATATAGTAATAGTTAGTGACGGTAGTTGTTGACATTGAATGGGCGCCTTTGGCTTTCAAAGTAAAAAGTGTTGAATAATTTCGGCGGGCTGGTTAGAACCACGATAGCTCAATTGGAAGAGCACCTGACTCGGAATGTCAGAAGGGTGCAGGTTCAAATCCTGCTCGTGGAAATTTTTTAAATATTTGTGTTTTTGTAATAATTTCTTGTAATTTTGCACGACAAATTGTGATAAACAAGTTAGTTTTATTTGTCACAATCACCATTTTACCATGTTTTATGCAAATAAATTAAATTTTATTCTAATAATAAGGTGTTACGGCTATGGCGTGTTCTAAATTTGTATTATTTGGTTTCAGTGTGATATTGATGAGATTTTGCAACGTGCCGAAACGCGTGACGAAGGTCCTACTATGGTAGGAGATGAGTTGCTGTCTGCATTCAAAGTTGCTAGTTTTGCCTTTGACGAGGACAAAGCTGTAATGGAAGTTAAAAAAGAGAATGCTGAAGAAGAGAGCAGAGATTGGGTAAAAAGCATTTCAATTATAAAATGGAAAAATATAAAATCAAAGCAAGTAGTAAGGATTTTTTTTTACTATTTACAGGACGATATCATTCCTGAAAATGTTCGAAAAACAATTGCCGAAGAAGAGAAGAACAAAGAAATGGAGGATTTGTATTTACCGCCCAGAAGAAAGCATCTGCAACAAAATGATGATGCAAGTAAGTTAGATACGTACAGACGCCTACACATCAACCTATCCAAATCTGTCAAAGGAGATTGCCTAATTTTGTATAGAAGTTGGACCAAGTGTTGCCTAGAATGCTCACATAGTGCATTTGTTCCTCAGACTATCACTAATCTGTTTTTCAAAGCGCATAAAAATCTATCGCAGGAGTCCCAAACAAAAACAGTATCTTGTTTTAAATATTTCTATTGGAAAAAATTAACTTAATACAAAATCTACTATTAAACAGTTATTGTGCGTTAAATTATAACTGTATTAATTGTATTTTGATGTTGTGATACAAAATCATT